>JABXJD010000637.1:117500-127500 GCA_013375575.1 Percina caprodes
GGCTGCAGGGCGACAGGTGGTTACCACGACAACGGCGCTTCAATCTTAATTACAGTCAGACGACAGAAGGTGGACTTCATCCTGAAGGGGCGGTGCTCAGCTCATTTAAATAAACACATTTAAATTTAAATCAAACTAAATTAAAACCGTGACGATTTTTAAAGAAAACAATGAATAAAATTTAATTTTAAAATAAAAAGTTGAAGATTTTTAAATGAAATAAAAAACAACCAAAAAAAAATAATAATAATAATAATAATAATAATAATAATAATAATAAATCCCTTATTAGTCCCAGAAGGGGAAATTAAAAATCAGCTTAAGCTCAGAAGACGACACATTTTCTTTAAAATCTCTCAGATATTAATGTTCCGAAGCATTTGAGTTATATTTGGTTAGTTATTTGTCTTAATATTGATGTTTTAAACGCTTTGAACTGAGTCTCTGAGGCAGGGTTGAGCTCTCGCGATACTTGTAGCGAAGGGGCCGATCTTGGTTGACGGGATTGTTGTGATTGGTCAGTCGCCAGACGCTGAAGCGAGCCGATTGGCTGTGCAACGGGAAAACAATGAAATTAGCGTCTCAGCGGGGCGGAAGCTACTCGGTAAATCCGGTCAAAACGTTAAAATGTACGAGTTAAATTATCATCCCGCGTGATTATCCGGTGTATTCAGACGAGGGACCGTTATTACAGATACTCACATCCGGTGGTAGAGGCTCGTGAGTGCGATAGCGGATTCAAAATGTGTTTTTACCCCCTTAGCCGCTGAGTTAGCCTGTAAGCTACGCCCCGTTATTCCGTCGTTATCCACGTGAAGTTTACCGTTTTTACCGGTGTTACATTACACTTACAATCCCGGGACCAACCCCGAATAGTGTGATTAAACGTGAACTTACTGAATAAATGTGTATAATTCCTAAATTAGTCCTATTGTTTCCACTGGGCCATTGTGATTGCTTAAATAACGTAAAATATGAATGGAGTCCGGTTAGTTGTATTTCTTTAACCGGTATTACCGGTGTTACATTACACCTTCAATACCGGGACCAACACCGAATAATGTGATTAAACGTGAACTTTCTGTAGATGACACGAATCAGTTACGTATCATCAGCCTGTGCAGTTTATTACATATAATATTTAATATTTAACCATTTAATTTATGTGCAATATTAATTTAGTTAATACTCAACTTTTCACACAATGTACACAAACTTATTCAGGACTGAGCACCAGTGTGTGTGTGTCTCTCTGTGTGTGTGTGTGTGTGTTTTACAACTTTAATCCCAGAGAATTTTCAAGTTCTTTTCTTGTTTATTGTGTTTTTTTCTTGCTGTTGTACAAGTTTTTGTTTTATTTTCCCGTATTTATCGCACTTTAATGTCAGAAAAGGACAGTTTTTGTTCCAAAAACCTTTCAGGAGTCTTTAAATCTTCATCTTCTTCAGCTCCAGTCTGGTGAGCGCCATGCACAGTAGCATCTCAACTGTTCTTCTTCGCATACTGTAGCATGTATAGAGCAGCATATCTCCACCAGACTCCATGTTAATAATCACTACTTTTAGTGTGTATAGAGCAGCATATCTCCACCAGACTCCATGTAAATAATCACTACTTTTAGCGTGTATAGAGCAGCATATCTCCACCAGACTCCATGTAAATAATCAGCAATTTTAGCGTCGTAAAATACACTTCATTCAAAGTGGACAGAAACTAAAAACTATTAAAAGCCGTTTTTGGGTCATCTTTCCTCTTTTCCAACCATCACAACTCTAGTGTTGGTTGAAATAAACAGTTTACAGATTTACATGTGGAGATATGCTGCTCTATACACGCTAAAAGTAGTGATTATTTACATGGAGTCTGGTGGAGATATGCTGCTCTATACACACTAAAAGTAGTGATTATTTACATGGAGTCTGGTGGAGATATGCTGCTCTATACACACTAAAAGTAGTGATTATTTACATGGAGTCTGGTGGAGATATGCTGCTCTATACACGCTAAAAGTAGTGATTATTTACATGGAGTCTGGTGGAGATATGCTGCTCTATACACACTAAAAGTAGTGATTATTTACATGGAGTCTGGTGGAGATATGCTGCTCTATACACACTAAAAGTAGTGATTATTTACATGGAGTCTGGTGGAGATATGCTGCTTCATCTGTCCTATAGCGCCCGGCGAGCTCAATCCCTCGCCAAGATGGCGACGCAACTGTCCCGTCCCCGTTGTTGTTGTTGTTGTTGTTGTTGTTGTTGTGTCCAGCAGCTGGAAGATGATGCGATTCTGTCCCCATGTGCATCTCTGGTTACCTGTCCCTGTCCCAGAATCCTTTGCGGTCTGTCAGATGTGGCGAGGGCACCACGCTCCCTCCAGGGCGGCCATGTTGAGTCCTCTCAGGTCGGCGAAGTCGCCGCTGTCGTCGTCGTCGTAGTAACCGCCGTCGTCACCGTCATCGCCACCGTCCGAGCGAGGCGGGTAACTCGCCGACTCCTTCTGCTGCAGAGACACAAAGACAACGCTGGGAACACACACACACACAGAGACACACACACACACACAGAGACACACACACACACACACACACAGAGACACACACACACACACACACACACACACACACACACAGAGAGACACACACACACACAGAGACACACACACACACACAGAGACACACACACACACAGAGAGACACACACACACACACAGAGACACACACACACACACACACACAGAGACACACACACACACACACACACACACACACACAGAGAGACACACACACACACACACACACACACACACACAGAGACACACACACACACACACAGAGACACACACAGAGACACACACACACACACAGAGACACACACATACACACAGAGACACACACATACACACAGAGAGACACACACACACACACTCACAGAGAGACACACACACACACACACACACACACACAGAGAGACACACACACACACACACACACACAGAGAGACACACACAAGCTTGTTACCGTGGAGACCAGCGGCGCTTTGAACGGCGGGCAGACCATGTGGAAGCGAGGGATGGTCACATGGAAAACCTCCTCCTTATTGGCTGCAAGACAACAGGAAGACATTGTGTTGGCCTTCAAAGTAAAAGCCCTACGGCTGCTACAAAGTAAAAGCCCTACGGCTGCTACAAAGTAAAAGCCCTACGGCTGCTACAAAGTAAAAGCCCTACGGCTGCTACAAAGTAAAAGCCTTACGGCTGCTACAAAGTAAAAGCCCTACGGCTGCTACAAAGTAAAAGCCTTACAGCTGCTACAAAATAAAAGCCCCAGAGCTCACCCAGTCTGTGGAAGGTGTAGTGCCCCTCCATGTACTCCGACGGCGTGGAGAAGGTGGTGCAGCTCGCGTACTCCTGCACTTTCCCGGGCGTCATGACAGGAAACTCTCCTGCAGACACACACACACACACACACACACACACACACACACACACACACACACACACACACACACACACACACACACACACACACACACACGAAGATGAAATCAGCAACTGGCTGTGTGTGTGTGTGAGCTGTGTGTATGTGTGATGTGTGTGTGTGTGTGTGTGTGTGTGTGTGGCGTACCGACCACTCCAGGACCCTGCACCTCCTCCACGTTGCCGTCTGACGTGGTGATCTTCCAGTAACGGCTGTCCAGCTGACAGGAAGCTTCAGGAGACGCACTGCTGGACATCTCTATCCTGGAGACACACACACACACACACACACACACACACAGAGACACACACACACACACAGAGAGACACACACACACACACACACACACACACACACACACACACACACACACACACACACACACACACACACACACACACACACACACACAGACACACACACACACACACACACAGTCATTAAAATCCTGGAAACATGAAAGAGAGAGTGAGACAGGTACCTGATGCGGCAGTGAGACAGGTACCTGATGCGGCAGTGAGACAGGTGGGCAGTGAGACAGGTACCTGATGCGGTAGTGAGACAGGTACCTGATGCGGCAGTAAGACAGGTACCTGATGCGGCAGTGAGACAGGTGGGCAGTGAGACAGGTACCTGATGCGGTAGTGAGACAGGTACCTGATGCGGCAGTAAGACAGGTGGGCAGTGAGACAGGTACCTGAGACAGGTGGGCAGTGAGACAGGTACCTGATGCGGCAGTGAGACAGGTGGGCAGTGAGACAGGTACCTGATGCGGTAGTGAGACAGGTACCTGATGCGGCAGTGAGACAGGTGGGCAGTGAGACAGGTACCTGATGCGGTAGTGAGACAGGTACCTGATGCGGCAGTGAGACAGGTGGGCAGTGAGACAGGTACCTGATGCGGCAGTAAGACAGGTGGGCAGTGAGACAGGTACCTGAGACAGGTGGGCAGTGAGACAGGTACCTGATGCGGCAGTGAGACAGGTGGGCAGTGAGACAGGTACCTGATGCGGTAGTGAGACAGGTGGGCAGTGAGACAGGTACCTGATGCGGCAGTGAGACAGGTGGGCAGTGAGACAGGTGGGCAGTGAGACAGGTGGGCAGTAAGACAGGTGGGCAGTGAGACAGGTACCTGAGACAGGTGGGCAGTGAGACAGGTACCTGATGCGGCAGTGAGACAGGTGGGCAGTGAGACAGGTACCTGATGCGGTAGTGAGACAGGTACCTGATGCGGCAGTGAGACAGGTGGGCAGTGAGACAGGTACCTGATGCGGTAGTGAGACAGGTGGGCAGTGAGACAGGTGGGCAGTGAGACAGGTACCTGATGCGGCAGTGAGACAGGTGGGCAGTGAGACAGGTACCTGATGCGGTAGTGAGACAGGTACCTGATGCGGCAGTGAGACAGGTGGGCAGTGAGACAGGTACCTGATGCGGTAGTGAGACAGGTACCTGATGCGGTAGTGAGACAGGTACCTGATGCGGCAGTGAGACAGGTGGGCAGTGAGACAGGTACCTGAGACAGGTGGGCAGTGAGACAGGTACCTGAGACAGGTGGGCAGTGAGACAGGTACCTGATGCGGCAGTGAGACAGGTGGGCAGTGAGACAGGTACCTGATGCGGTAGTGAGACAGGTGGGCAGTGAGACAGGTACCTGATGCGGCAGTGAGACAGGTGGGCAGTGAGACAGGTGGGCAGTGAGACAGGTGGGCAGTAAGACAGGTGGGCAGTGAGACAGGTACCTGAGACAGGTGGGCAGTGAGACAGGTACCTGATGCGGCAGTGAGACAGGTGGGCAGTGAGACAGGTACCTGATGCGGTAGGTGAAGAAGAAGTGCGGCGGATGGACGGAGGAAAGTTCCGGGAGGAAGGAGGTTGCCACGGAGACGGTGATGTCACTGGTGGTCGCCACGCAACTCTTATCGTGCACGTACCTACACACACACACACACACACACACACACACACACACACACACACACACTCTCATTATTGTGTTGACATCTTCTTTCTTATCTCATTAATAATAATTACCTGAAGATCTGGTCTCTGATGATTGGATATTCCCCGGTGACGACGTTGTGGACGTACGCCGTGAACCACTCCAAGAAACTGGAACCTACACACACACACACACACACACACACACACACACACACACACACACACACACACAGTATAAAACTACAATTTTGAGGTTTAAGTGTGAGAGATATGAATGTGTGTGTGTGACTGTGTGTGACTGTGTGTGTGTGCCTGTGTGTGACTGTGTGTGTGTGTGACTGTGTGTGACTGTGTGTGTGTGTGTGTGTGTGTGACTGTGTGTGTGTGCCTGTGTGTGTGTGACTGTGTGTGTGTGTGTGTGTGACTGTGTCTGTCTGTGTGTGTCTCTGTGTGTGTGTGTGTGTGACGGTGTGTGTGTGTGTGTGTGACTGTGTCTGTCTGTGTGTGTGTGACTGTGTGTGTGTGTCTGTGTGTGTGATTGTGTGACTGTGTGTGTGTGTGTGTGTGTGTGTGTGTGTGTGTGTGTCTCTGTGTGTGTGTGTGTGTGTCTGTGTGTGTGTGTGTGACTGTGTGTGTGTGTCTGTGTGTGTGTCTCTGTGTGTGTGTGTGTGTGTCAGACCTGTGATGAACATATCGATGGCTGACGGATCCTGAGCCGTCTGATCCTGAGAGACAGACACACAAAAACATCACAACTACATCAAATGTCTCATAACACACACACACACACACACACACACACACACACACACACACACACACACACACCAACGTCCTGTTAGCAGCACCCATCAGTGGCCCATGGGCGTGTGTGTATTTTATTGTGAAAGGGTGTGGAGGAAGCGGCGTACGGGGCAGGGGTAGAAGGTCTGGTGGGCCCGGCGGCCCTCGGCGGGTCCCAGGGCCAGGTACTGGCTCAGACCCGTGTGGAAGCAGAAGGTCAGCGGGAGGCAGCGCCGCATGCCCCGCCTCCGCTGGAACCCCCCCGCCGCCGTCTCCACGTCCAGCAGCACCTCCGACCGGTAGTGGTTGGACAGGGACATGCTGCCCATCAGCCTGGGGGTGAGACGGGGGAGGGGGTGAGACGGGGAGGACGGGGGAGATAATGAGACATGGGAGAGAGTGAGACAGGGGGGACAGGGAGATAATGAGACATGGGAGGGGGTGAGACAGGGGAGGACAGGGGGGGCGGGGGGGGAGAGAGTGAGACAGGGGAGGACAGGGGAGATAATGAGACATGGAAGGACAGGAGGGTGAGAGAGTGAGACATGGGAGGAAGTGAGACAGGGAAGGAGGGGGGGCAGGAAGAGAGTCAGATGGGGGGACAGGGAGAGAGTGAGACAGGTCTGGGACACTTTCACACTCTTCATTCAACACAAGACAATGAGACATGATAACAACAACAACAACAGGCAGACAGACAGGCAGACAGACAGGCAGACAGGCAGACAGACAGACAGGCAGACAGGCAGGCAGGCAGACAGACAGGCAGGCAGGCAGACAGGCAGACAGACAGGCAGACAGGCAGACAGGCAGACAGGCACACAGGCAGACAGACAGACAGACAGGCAGACAGACAGGCAGACAGACAGGCAGGCAGACAGACAGACAGACAGGCAGACAGGCAGACAGACAGGCAGACAGACAGGCAGACAGACCCGGGGATGACCAGCTTCTGTCCGTTGTGGATGCGGTAGGAGCAGCGGTAATCGTCCGGCAGCCTGCAGCCGATCTGGGTCTCGATGTCGTTAAGCTCCACCTCTGTGGCGCCCTCTGCAGGGCAAAACAAACGCACCTCAGCACATGCAGGCTTCAACACAGAAACGTAAGTATTCGTGTGTGTGTGTGTGTGTGTGTGTGTGTGTGTGTGTGTGTGTGTGTGTGTGTGTGTCTGTGTGTCTGTGTGTGTGTGTGTGTGTGTGTGTGTGTGTGTGTGTGTGTGTGTGTGTCTGTGTGTGTGTATGTGTGTGTGTGTGTGTCTGTGTGTGTGTGTGTGTGTGTGTGTGTGTGTGTGTGTGTATGTGTGTGTGTGTGTGTCTGTGTGTGTGTGTGTGTGTGTGTGTGTGTGTGTGTGTGTGTGTGTGTGTGTGTGTGTGTGTGTGTGTGTGTGACCTTTGAGTGATGCGATCATGCGTGGACAGCGTAGCCGCAGGAAGTCTTTGAGCTGGTCCCAGGACTTCTTCAGACCCGGGTAGAACTGGATGTACCGGCCCAGGTCCCGGTAGTAGTCTCGGAACAGAGAGTACCAGGACCCCCCACTCTGCACACGCTCCACACTGGGGGAGGGAGGAGAGAGAGAGAGAGACAATGACGTCCTCAAATGTGTTGTTTTGTCCCTACAGGTCCTGGTGTCCCTGAGGACAGGAGGATCTAGAAGCTCTACTCACTCGGTCAGCAGCCAGTGTTTGGAGCAGAGACACTTCCACAGAGAGTTGTGTCTGGACAACTCGCTCAGCCTCCGGGACACGTAGCTGCAGCTGCAGGGGACACACCGTGGGTTAGATGGGACAGACAGGAGACACCACCGTGGGTTAGATGGGACAGACAGAAGATAGAGGACACACCGTGGGTTAGATGGGACAGACAGAAGATAGAGGACACACCGTGGGTTAGATGGGACAGACAGGAGATAGAGGACACACCGTGGGTTAGATGGGACAGACAGGAGACACCACCGTGGGTTAGATGGGACAGACAGAGGGACAGAGGACACACCGTGGGTTAGATGGGACAGACAGGAGATAGAGGACACACCGTGGGTTAGATGGGACAGACAGGAGACTGATGACACACCGTGGGTTAGATGGGACAGACAGAAGACTGATGACACCGTGGGTTAGATGGGACAGACAGAGGGACAGGAGACACCACCGTGGGTTAGATGGGACAGACAGAGGGACAGGAGACACCACCGTGGGTTAGATGGGACAGACAGGAGACACCACCGTGGGTTAGATGGGACAGACAGGAGACACCACCGTGGGTTAGATGGGACAGACAGGAGATAGAGGACACCGTGGGTTAGATGGGACAGACAGGAGACACCACCGTGGGTTAGATGGGACAGACAGAGGGACAGAGGACACACCGTGGGTTAAAGAAAAGAGTAAAAGGACAGGAAAATAAGACTAGAAACAGAGAGGAAAGGAGGAAAGGAAATGAGGAAAGGAAAGGAGGAAAGGAGGAAAGGAGAATAGAAATGTGCATATTTTAACATTTCAAAAAACTTAATGTCAGTAATCGGGAGGGGGGGGCTCGTGGTGATATCTAATCAGCGGGGGGGGGGCTCGTGGTGATATCTAATCAGCGGGGGGCTCGTGGTGTTGTGAGGTCTCTCGTTCACTCAGAACAAACGTAAACAAACACGTTAGCAGCTGTTAGCATGCGGCTAACCGAACACAGTGTGTTTATCTTATAGAAGTAGCCACGTTAGCTTTGTGCTACATGACAGCTACTCGTTGAGTCTTATTTCAGCAACACCTTCTAGACTCAACCGATTAAATATCTCTCCATCAGTCTGTATTACAAATAAGCAAGAATTAACTACTAGCTACCCTACATGCTAGGCTAGGCTAGGCTAGGCTAGGCTAGGCTAACGAGCGGCTCCGGCTCTGTGGTTGTTAAAAACAAACGGGTTTTGTACGGTTCCGGTCCGCGATGTGTTGCTAGGTGACCGGGCATCGGCACCGGAGACTTACTGGATCAGGTCTCTGAAACCCAGGAAGGATAAGAGGTGAAGGAGCGGGTCTGAAGGGAGCTGGTCCATCCGGAGCTCCGCTTTAGCAGCCATTGTTAGCAACACTGTCTTCCTCCTTTTTTTTTTGAAGGGGGCGTTAAGGCGCAGGCGCATTACCGCCGCCTGTTGGGCTGGACGGGTGTCAATGCGGGCGTACTGCGCAGGCGTCAATTGTTATTTTTATTTTATTCAATGCTTTCAGAAACAAAAACAGGCATTTTTATATCACTTAACATTTTACTAATATGATTATAAGCAGCATGAAAATAAAAGAACTACCTTTTTTTTTTAATTGCGTTCGCTAAACAAACCAGACTCCATGTAAATTAACAGTGATTTTAGTATCATAAAATATACTTCGTTCAAAGTCAACGGAAACTTAATAAAACTATGAAAAGCCGTTTTTGGGTCGTATTTCCTCTTTTACAACCATCAAAACTCTAGTTTTCTTTTAAATAAACACATAATTTACCGATTTACATGTGACAACATGTTGGCTCTATACACGCTAAAAGTCCTGTTTTTTGAATGGAGTCTGGTGTGGTTAGCGTTAGCGGTTTCTGGTTAAACAGAAAGGTCTAAATAAGATTAACAGGTCTATCTCTGTAGGGATCCATCCCATAATGCTGACAGACACTGAGAATAATAATCTGAGGTTGTCAGCGGCAACAGATGAACCTTTGAGGGACGTCTGATCTGAGATCTGGTCCTGTTCGTTTGCTCAGCTGACGCTCTGCAAACAGCTCGGGAACAAAGGTTCAAACGGTCAGACCCTCGATCCCTGGG
>JABXJD010000637.1:135000-137500 GCA_013375575.1 Percina caprodes
GTCTGATCAGCGACCAGTGGATCCTCACCGCCGCCCACTGCATCCTGTACCCGCCCTGGAACAAGAACTTCACCGCCAACGACATCCTGGTCCGCCTGGGGAAGCACGACCGCGCCACGTAAGACTTCCTGTCGGCACGGCAACGCTCGCTAGACTGCTCCCCCTGCCGTGGCGTCCCCCCTCTCATTCCCCCTGCTCTGGTGTTTCCCCTCTCATTCCCCCTGCTCTGGTGTTTCCCCCCTCATTCCCCCTGCTCTGGCGTCCCCCCTCTCATTCCCCCTGCTCTGGTGTTTCCCCCCTCATTCCCCCTGCTCTGGCATCCCCCCTCTCATTCCCCCTGCTCTGGTGTTTCCCCCTCTCATTCCTTCCTCTCATTCCCCCTGCTCTCTGACGCAGGTTTGAGCGCGGCCAGGAGAAGATCGTGGCGATCAGCGAGATCATCGTCCACCAGTACAACTGGAAGGAGAACCTGAACGCGACATCGCGCTGCTGCACCTGCGCCGGCCGGTGGAGTTCACCGACCGCATCCACCCGATCTGCCTGCCCAGCAAGAAGGTCGCCAACACGTAAGTGCCCCCGCCGAGGCATAGCCACGCCCACCGGGGGGGGGGGGGGCGCCGTACCCCCCAGACGGTTTCTGTTGTCAGTTTTTTTTTTTTTGTACTTTTTTGTCAGTTTAGTCATGGGGGCAGACATCTTGCTGCTCTCCATTGACTTGCATTGTGTGAAGGTTTCTTGCTAACAAAAGAAACTAGCACTTTACGGGTCTTCTGATTGTTTCTCCGCCTGTTCCTCTGACTGTTTCTCTTACTTTTCATCCGCCTGTTCCTTTGACTGTTCCTCTGACTGTTCCTCCGCCTGTTCCGCTGACTGTTCCTCCGCCTGTTTCTCTGACTCTTCCTCCGCCTGTTCCTCCGGCTGTTCCTCCGCCTGTTCCTCTGACTGTTCCTCCGCCTGTTTCTCTGACTCTTCCTCCGCCTGTTCCTCCGCCTGTTTCTCTTAATGTTCCTCCGCCTGTTCCTCTGCCTGTTTCTCTGACTCTTCCTCTGCCTGTTCCTCTGACTGTTTCTCTTACTTTTCCTCCGCCTGTTCCTTTGACTGTTCCTCTGACTGTTCCTCCGCCTGTTCCTCTGGCTGTTCCTCCGCCTGTTCCTCTGACTGTTCCTCCGCCTGTTTCTCTGACTCTTCCTCCGCCTGTTCCTCTGGCTGTTCCTCCGCCTGTTCCTTTGACTGTTCCGCTGACTGTTCCTCCGCCTGTTCCGCTGACTGTTCCTCCGCCTGTTTCTCTGACTCTTCCTCTGCCTGTTCCTCTGGCTGTTCCTCCGCCTGTTCCTCTGACTGTTCCTCCGCCTGTTTCTCTGACTCTTCCTCCGCCTGTTCCTCTGGCTGTTCCTCCGCCTGTTCCTCCGCCTGTTTCTCTGACTGTTCCTCCGACTGTTTCTCTGACTGTTCTTCCGACTGTTCTTCCGACTGTTCTTCCGACTGTTCTCCCGACTGTTCCTCCGACTGTTCTTCCGACTGTTCCTCCGACTGTTTCTCTGACTGTTCCTCCCCCTGTTTCTCCCAGCCTGATGACGGCGGGGTATAAAGGCCGGGTGACGGGCTGGGGGAACCTGAAGGAGACCTGGAACCCCTCGGCCCGAAACCTTCCCAAAGCCCTGCAGCAGATCCACCTCCCGATCGTAGAGCCGGACGTGTGCCGCAGCTCCACCGCCGTCAAGACCACGGACAACATGTTCTGCGCCGGTAACGCACACTTTTTTTTGTCATTTTTTTGCGTGTTTTCAGTCATTTTCAGCGTTTATACCCCAAAGGAAGTCAGTGAGACTGTGTTGAACTTACAGCGTGTGTGTGTTGTGTGTGTCTGTGTGTGTTGTGTGTGTGTGTGTGTGTGTGTGTGTGTTGCAGGTTATAAACCCGAGGACGCCCAACGCGGAGACGCCTGCGAGGGAGACAGCGGCGGACCGTTCGTGATGAAGGTGACACCCAAAAACATATCTACGTGTAGTTTTATTGTTACTATGGAAACAAATCAGAGACCTTTATCAACCTGGACCCTAGTTCTCCGTGTGTTCATGTCAGCTTTCAGTCTGTTTTCAATCAAGTTGTCATTTTTGTCAAATTTTTGTCATTTTCTTTGTAATATTTTGTCAGTTTTCAGTCATTTTTTTGTCAGTTTTCAGTCTTTTTTTGTAATTTTTTTGTCAGTTTTGTCTTTTTTTCAGTCATTTTCTTGTCAGTTTTTATGTAATTTTCTGCGTGTTTTGACCACTTTGCCACGGTTGGACCCCCCTATAAATCCATCCCATAATGCTGTCCCATGAGAACGCAGGGCCGTGCTAGGTTCAGGGGCGGCGTGTTAACGTGGGTCTTGTGTGTGTCCAGTACCCGGCAGAGAACCGCTGGTACCAGATCGGCATCGTGTCGTGGGGCGAGGGCTGCGACCGCGACGGGAAGTACGGCTTCTACACACACCTGTTCAGGATGCGCAGGTGGATGA
>JABXJD010000637.1:150000-155000 GCA_013375575.1 Percina caprodes
ATAAATAATCAAATAATCAAATAAATAATTCTCTGTTCTCGTTTTAAGAACTCAACACAACAATTTTAAATACTATTGTTTGTTTTTATATCTTAATATCCACATTAAAAAAAAAAAGTCGTAATATTTCAAATAAAAAAGTCGTAATATTTAATGGTAATATCCAGATGTCCGAGCGCTACCTTCTTGCTGTACGGTATCTCGATGGACAGCAGCACCTCCTGCGGACGCACACTCGTCTTCCTGTAGCCGCTGAAGAAACCGTCGTCCATACGAATCACACGGCTGCCATCTGGCACGCAGAGAGCAAAGGTCAGAGGTCACACACACACACACACACAAAGCTGCTCTATACACACTAAAAGTAGTGATTATTTACATGGAGTCTGGTGGAGATATGCTGCTCTATACACACTAAAAGTAGTGATTATTAACATGGAGTCTGGTGGAGATATGCTGCTCTATACACGCTAAAAGTAGTGATTATTTACATGGAGTCTGGTGGAGATATGCTGCTCTATACACGCTAAAAGTAGTGATTATTTACATGGAGTCTGGTGGAGATATGCTGCTCTATACACACTAAAAGTAGTGATTATTAACATGGAGTCTGGTGGAGATATGCTGCTCTATACACACTAAAAGTAGTGATTATTAACATGGAGTCTGGTGGAGATATGCTGCTCTATACACGCTAAAAGTAGTGATTATTTACATGGAGTCTGGTGGAGATATGCTGCTCTATACACGCTAAAAGTAGTGATTATTTACATGGAGTCTGGTGGAGATATGCTGCTCTATACACACTAAAAGTAGTGATTATTTACATGGAGTCTGTGACATGGCAGCTTAATTCTTGCTTAAGTGTTGTTTTTTATGCTTTTCACAAGCTGCAACACACACTTATATAACTTATATAACATAAGATATATAACTTATAAGTTATATATCTTATATGTTATATAACTTATATAACATATAAGTTATATAAGTTATATAAGTTATATAATGAGTTACAGGCAGAAACAGTGACTCAGCAGTTTGTACAGGTCACATCCCTGCAATGATTGACCAGGTAAACACACCGTGACCCTGATAATGACTTCATGCTATTCTACAAAGAATAGTGTGTGTGTGTGTGTCTGTGTGTGTGTGTGTGTGTGTGTGTCTCTGTGTGTGTGTGTTACCTTTGTCCATCAGTGTGAGTCTGCAGTTCGCTGCCATGAACACAGGGTTGAGGTCTGATATGGGGCTGGCCGTCATGATGTTCCCCCCAACGGCCTGAAAACACATTATTATATAGATATAGTATAGAAAACTCTGTTCTCCCAGGGTCCCTGAACTACCCACGAGACTCCGCTATGTTGGCCCTGGGAGCGCTCTGTTCTCCCAGGGCCCCTGAACTACCCACGAGACTCCGCTATGTTGGCCCTGGGAGCGCTCTGTTCTCCCAGGGCCCCTGAACTACCCACGAGACTCCGCTACGTTGGCCCTGGGAGCGCTCTGTTCTCTCAGGGTCCCTGAACTACCCACGAGACTCCGCTACGTTGGCCCTGGGAGCGCTCTGTTCTCCCAGGGCCCCTGAACTACCCGCGAGACTCACCGCTACGTTACGGATCTGCAGGCCGGCGAACCAGCGCAGCTGCTCCAGGACGGCGAGGAAGACTCGGGTCTGATGAGGAGGACGTGTCTCCACTTCCTGTTTCAGCACCGCCCCCATGTGGCTGAGAGTGCACGCTGCACCGAACACCACACACACACACACACACACACACACACACACACACACACACACACACACACACACATTAGCATATAGCATTAGCTGCTGTGTGTGTAACGTCTATGACGGCGCTCACCGTGCTCCGTGTGCGTCACAGCGTTGAGTTCAGGGACGAAGGTCGGCGCCAAGATCACCGGGTACACCATGTTCTTAAACTTCACCTCGATGCCTAGCAACACACATGCCGGGAGTCAGTCGAGACCAGATGTGAGTCATGTGAGACCAGATGTGAGTCATGTGAGACGAGACCAGATGTGAGTCAAGACCAGATGTGAGTCGAGACCAGATGTGAGTCATGTGAGTCATGTGAGTCAAGACCAGATGTGAGTCAAGACCAGATGTGAGTCATGTGAGTCGAGACCAGATGTGAGTCATGTGAGTCGAGACCAGATGTGAGTCATGTGAGTCGAGACCAGATGTGAGTCATGTGAGTCGAGACCAGATGTGAGTCGAGACCAGATGTGAGTCATGTGAGTCGAGACCAGATGTGAGTCGAGACCAGATGTGAGTCATGTGAGTCGAGACCAGATGTGAGTCATGTGAGTTGAGACCAGATGTGAGTCATGTGAGTCGAGACCAGATGTGAGTCGAGACCAGATGTGAGTCGAGACCAGATGTGAGTCAAGACCAGATGTGAGTCATGTGAGTCGAGACCAGATGTGAGTCATGTGAGTCGAGACCAGATGTGAGTCATGTGAGTCGAGACCAGATGTGAGTCGAGACCAGATGTGAGTCATGTGAGTCGAGACCAGATGTGAGTCGAGACCAGATGTGAGTCGAGACCAGATGTGAGTCAAGACCAGATGTGAGTCAAGACCAGATGTGAGTCATGTGAGTCGAGACCAGATGTGAGTCATGTGAGTCGAGACCAGATGTGAGTCGAGACCAGATGTGAGTCATGTGAGTCGAGACCAGATGTGAGTCATGTGAGTCGAGACCAGATGTGAGTCAGATGCTCAGCAGTGAGCGTTAGCATGAACGGAGGCTAACGACGGTGCGTTTGAGACTGACCGACTTCCGTGTTGCCGGATTGACGACCGGGCGTCCGGATGTTCCCACTTTAGACGCAGAAACTCGTCCAGACTGGCGGGCTGCAGCCACGTCGCCCTCTCGCCATGGAAACGCAGCGAGGCCGACCCCTGACCTTTGGTGAGAGACTTAAGACACAGGAGGACAGAAAACAACATTTTAGATGCATTACACCCCCATTTTTAGGCTTTTAAAGCCTGTTTTTCCTACTTCTCTTGGAGCATTTAGGTGCTTCTTCTTTACACTTCAAGGCTTAAGACGGAGTTTCTTCCTACTGCTGTTGTCTTTAAGGCAGATTTTGGCAGATTGTGCTGATTGTGTTGATTTTGGTTGATTGTGTTGATTTTGGCTGATTTTGGCTGATTGTGCTAATTGTGTTGATTGTGTTGATTTCGTTGCCTACCATGAGTTCGGGGGGGAAGATGACTTCCTGTGTGGGGTCGAAAGGAGCAAAGTCGGCCGCGTTGAACAGAGACGGTGAATCCTGCAGAAATATTATAAAGATATTATATTTATATAATGTTATATTATATTTATATAATATAACTATAATAGATTTAATAATTAAAGGGAAACAGAGAGACTTTACAGCCTGAAACGGGAACTAAAGTGTATAAAAACATTAAAAACACAACTTTAACAAGCCGTCTGAAAACGTCCACGTCCCCCCCCCCTCTCTCAATATACCCCCGATAAATCAGCCTTACATCAACGTCTTCCTCTAGAGGTTTCTCAGCTGTGTTCCCATTGGCCAGACAGCAGCCGTTGTCCCGCCCCCTGCCACCGCAGCACCCGCCCTCCTGGAAGGAAAACACACACACACACACACACACACACACACACACACACACACACACACACACAGAGAGACACACACACACACACAAAAACACACACACACAGAGACACATGCACACAAATGAAAATCAGACAGTTGTTAAAGTAGCCTGTGTGTGTGAGTGTGTGTGTGTGAGTGTGTGTGTGTGTGAGTGTGTGTGTGTGTCACTGTGTGTGTGTGTGTGTGTGTGTGTGTCTCTCGGTGTGTGTGTGTGTGTGTCTCACCACAGTGAAGGTCTTGTACCCCTCCAGTATGGGTCTGTATCCGGTGCAACGGCACAGATTCCCTGAAATAAGAAAAGTGTTTTTATATATATATATATATATATATATATATATATATATATATATATATATATATATTTCTGTAGTCCTTCCAGAGTTCCATGACTACAGCCGCGATGGCGGGCGTTACCGTGGAAGGCTTCCTCCACGGCGGCCATGTTGGGCGTGGCGCTGGTCCTCAGCAGAGCGTACATGGACATGACGATGCCGGGGGTGCAGAAGCCACACTGGGAGCCGTGAGACCGGGCCAGGCGCTCCTGGAGACCACACACACACGACCAATCAGAAGGGTGGACAGGGGAGCAGCAGGCTGCGTGCTGATTGGCTCACAGACTCTGATGTCATGGTTCTGAATGACGGAGCTTTCCACACAATGCAATGGGAGTGGATGGAGATGAAATCCGCTCTGATTGGTTGAGAGTTTTGGGGCAACACGCACGCACATACATGCAGAGACACACACAAGCAGACACACACACACACACACACACATACGCAGAGACACACACACACACACACACACACATACACGCAGAGACACACACACACACACACACAGACACACACACAGAAGCAGACACACACACACACACACACACACACACACACACACACACACACACACACCTGTACAGGATGTAGTTTTCTCGCCACGCTGCCGATGCCTTCCACGGTTGTCACGGCAACCAGGTGTAGGGAGCAGAGGGGGGCGAGGCAGGCGTTGACGGCGTAGTGACTGAACAGTGAGTTAAAGGCCAGTTATCACACACACACACACACACACACACACACACACACTTGGTTGTCAAGGATACAGCAGCTGCTGAGTGTGTGTGTGGTATCTGGACAGCATGACGGTGCAGGCTCCACATCCTCCTTCAGCACAACCCAGTTTAGTTCCTGTTAGACCCACTGACACACACACACACACACACACACACACACACACACACACACACACACACACACACACACACACACACAATCATTGACAGTGATGCATTTTCACCTTCAGAGTCGTCACGCTCTCAGAAACACTCGCTGACCTCCAGACTTTTAAAACTGT
>JABXJD010000637.1:162500-172500 GCA_013375575.1 Percina caprodes
ACACACCTGGGACACAGCCAATCACATCTCCTTACGCACCTGGGACACAGCCAATCACAGCTCCTTACACACCTGGGACACACAGCCAATCACAGCTCCTTACACACCTGGGACACACAGCCAATCACAGCTCCTTACACACCTGGGACACAGCCAATCACATCTCCTTACGCACCTGGGACACAGCCAATCACATCTCCTTACACACCTGGGACACAGCCAATCACAGCTCCTTACGCACCTGGGACACAGCCAATCACAGCTCCTTACACACCTGGGAGACAGCCAATCACAGCTCCTTACACACCTGGGAGACAGCCAATCACAGCTCGTTACGCACCTGGGAGACAGCCAATCACAGCTCCTTACGCACCTGGGAGACAGCCAATCACAGCTCGTTACGCACCTGGGAGACAGCCAATCACAGCTCCTTACGCACCTGGGACACAGCCAATCACAGCTCCTTACACACCTGGGACACACAGCCAATCACAGCTCCTTACACACCTGGGACACACAGCCAATCACAGCTCCTTACACACCTGGGACACAGCCAATCACATCTCCTTACGCACCTGGGACACAGCCAATCACAGCTCCTTACGCACCTGGGACACAGCCAATCACAGCTCCTTACACACCTGGGACACAGCCAATCACATCTCCTTACGCACCTGGGACACAGCCAATCACAGCTCCTTACGCACCTGGGAGACAGCCAATCACATCTCCTTACGCACCTGGGACACAGCCAATCACAGCTCCTTACGCACCTGGGACACAGCCAATCACAGCTCGTTACGCACCTGGGACACACAGCCAATCACAGCTCGTTACGCACCTGGGAGACAGCCAATCACAGCTCGTTACACACCTGGGAGACAGCCAATCACAGCTCGTTACGCACCTGGGAGACAGCCAATCACAGCTCCTTACGCACCTGGGACACAGCCAATCACAGCTCCTTACGCACCTGGGACACAGCCAATCACATCTCCTTACGCACCTGGGACACAGCCAATCACATCTCCTTACGCACCTGGGACACAGCCAATCACAGCTCCTTACGCACCTGGGACACAGCCAATCACAGCTCGTTACGCACCTGGGACACACAGCCAATCACAGCTCGTTACGCACCTGGGAGACAGCCAATCACAGCTCCTTACACACCTGGGACACAGCCAATCACAGCTCCTTACGCACCTGGGACACACAGCCAATCACAGCTCCTTACACACCTGGGACACAGCCAATCACATCTCCTTACACACCTGGGACACAGCCAATCACAGCTCCTTACACACCTGGGACACAGCCAATCACAGCTCGTTACGCACCTGGGAGACAGCCAATCACAGCTCCTTACACACCTGGGAGACAGCCAATCACAGCTCGTTACGCACCTGGGAGACAGCCAATCACAGCTCCTTACACACCTGGGACACACAGCCAATCACAGCTCCTTACACACCTGGGACACAGCCAATCACATCTCCTTACGCACCTGGGACACAGCCAATCACAGCTCCTTACGCACCTGGGACACAGCCAATCACAGCTCGTTACGCACCTGGGACACACAGCCAATCACAGCTCGTTACGCACCTGGGAGACAGCCAATCACAGCTCCTTACACACCTGGGACATAGCCAATCACAGCTCCTTACGCACCTGGGACACACAGCCAATCACAGCTCCTTACACACCTGGGACACAGCCAATCACATCTCCTTACACACCTGGGACACAGCCAATCACAGCTCGTTACGCACCTGGGACACAGCCAATCACAGCTCCTTACACACCTGGGACACAGCCAATCACAGCTCCTTACACACCTGGGACACAGCCAATCACAGCTCGTTACACACCTGGGACACAGCCAATCACAGCTCCTTACACACCTGGGACACAGCCAATCACAGCTCCTTACACACCTGGGACACAGCCAATCACAGCTCCTTACACACCTAGGACACAGCCAATCACAGCTCCTTACGCACCTGGGACACAGCCAATCACAGCTCCTTACGCACCTGGGACACACAGCCAATCACAGCTCCTAACACACCTGGGAGACAGCCAATCACATCTCCTTACACACCTGGGACACAGCCAATCACAGCTCGTTACGCACCTGGGACACAGCCAATCACAGCTCCTTACACACCTGGGAGACAGCCAATCACATCTCCTTACACACCTGGGACACAGCCAATCACAGCTCCTTACACACCTGGGACACAGCCAATCACATCTCCTTACACACCTGGGACACAGCCAATCACAGCTCGTTACGCACCTGGGACACAGCCAATCACAGCTCCTTACACACCTGGGACACAGCCAATCACAGCTCGTTACACACCTGGGACACAGCCAATCACAGCTCCTTACACACCTGGGACACAGCCAATCACAGCTCGTTACGCACCTGGGAGACAGCCAATCACAGCTCCTTACACACCTGGGAGACAGCCAATCACAGCTCGTTACGCACCTGGGAGACAGCCAATCACAGCTCCTTACACACCTGGGACACAGCCAATCACAGCTCCTTACACACCTGGGACACAGCCAATCACATCTCCTTACGCACCTGGGACACAGCCAATCACAGCTCCTTACGCACCTGGGACACAGCCAATCACAGCTCGTTACGCACCTGGGACACACAGCCAATCACAGCTCGTTACGCACCTGGGAGACAGCCAATCACAGCTCCTTACACACCTGGGACATAGCCAATCACAGCTCCTTACGCACCTGGGACACACAGCCAATCACAGCTCCTTACACACCTGGGACACAGCCAATCACATCTCCTTACACACCTGGGACACAGCCAATCACAGCTCGTTACGCACCTGGGACACAGCCAATCACAGCTCCTTACACACCTGGGACACAGCCAATCACAGCTCCTTACACACCTGGGACACAGCCAATCACAGCTCCTTACACACCTGGGACACAGCCAATCACAGCTCCTTACACACCTGGGACACAGCCAATCACAGCTCCTTACACACCTGGGACACAGCCAATCACAGCTCCTTACACACCTGGGACACAGCCAATCACAGCTCCTTACACACCTAGGACACAGCCAATCACAGCTCCTTACGCACCTGGGACACAGCCAATCACAGCTCCTTACGCACCTGGGACACACAGCCAATCACATCTCCTTACGCACCTGGGACACAGCCAATCACAGCTCCTTACACACCTGGGACACACAGCCAATCACAGCTCCTTACACACCTGGGACACAGCCAATCACATCTCCTTACGCACCTGGGACACAGCCAATCACAGCTCCTTACGCACCTGGGACACAGCCAATCACAGCTCGTTACGCACCTGGGACACACAGCCAATCACAGCTCGTTACGCACCTGGGAGACAGCCAATCACAGCTCCTTACACACCTGGGACATAGCCAATCACAGCTCCTTACGCACCTGGGACACACAGCCAATCACAGCTCCTTACACACCTGGGACACAGCCAATCACATCTCCTTACACACCTGGGACACAGCCAATCACAGCTCGTTACGCACCTGGGACACAGCCAATCACAGCTCCTTACACACCTGGGACACAGCCAATCACAGCTCCTTACACACCTGGGACACAGCCAATCACAGCTCGTTACACACCTGGGACACAGCCAATCACAGCTCCTTACACACCTGGGACACAGCCAATCACAGCTCCTTACACACCTGGGACACAGCCAATCACAGCTCCTTACACACCTAGGACACAGCCAATCACAGCTCCTTACGCACCTGGGACACAGCCAATCACAGCTCCTTACGCACCTGGGACACACAGCCAATCACAGCTCCTTACACACCTGGGAGACAGCCAATCACATCTCCTTACACACCTGGGACACAGCCAATCACAGCTCGTTACGCACCTGGGACACAGCCAATCACAGCTCCTTACACACCTGGGACACAGCCAATCACAGCTCCTTACACACCTGGGACACAGCCAATCACAGCTCGTTACACACCTGGGACACAGCCAATCACAGCTCCTTACACACCTGGGAGACAGCCAATCACATCTCCTTACACACCTGGGACACAGCCAATCACAGCTCCTTACACACCTGGGACAGAGCCAATCACATCTCCTTACACACCTGGGACACAGCCAATCACAGCGCTCTACTGACGCTGACCAGCCACATCACCTGACTTACATGAGCAGGAAGTAGAAACTCATTCAGAGGCAGCGGGGTCGTGTGTGTGTGTGTGTGTGTGTGTGTATACATGTGAGTGTGTGTGTGTGTACATGTGTGTGTGTGTGTGTGTGTGTGTGTATATGTGAGTGTGTCTGTGTGTGTGTGTATATGCGAGTGTGTGTGTTTGTGAGTGTATGTGTGTACATGTGAGTGTGTACATATGTGCACATGTGAGTGTGTGTGTACATATGTGCACATGTGAGTGTGTGTGTACATATGTGCACATGTGAGTGTGTGTGTACATATGTGCACATGTGAGTGTGTGTGTGTGTGTGTGTGTCCCAACGTACAAATAAAACACTGATTGGCTGTAACAAGTATTTTTAAAAGTGTGAAAATATAATAAATGTAAAGTTACGTTGCAGAAGAAAGGATCTCACACACACACACACACACACACACACACACACACACACACACACACACACACACACACACACACACACACACTTACTTCGTAGAAGAAGGGATGACCGGCCATGTCAAAGATGTTGACTTTGATTTCTCGGTCGCGTACCTGCACTCTGACACACACACACACACATTATTATCATTATTATTATTATTATTATTATGACATCTCTAAGTACACGTTACACACAGTAATAGATTACATATGAAGTATACTCACTTGGTGACACCGTAGTCGATGCCGATCGTGGCTAAATACTTGGGAACAAACCTCTTCTCACAGTAGCGTTTGATAATGCAGCTCTGGAAAGGATAAATAAATCAATAAATACACATTATTACATATTATCTCTGGTATAATGAGCTACAGCATCTCTCACGCCAGACTCCATTCAGAAATGGAGCCATTTAACGGTGGATGCTGCATGAAGACAGCGGGAGTGATGCTTCAAAGAAAACACATTATTTTAACTAATTATTCATCTTATCAAGTAAGATGTTTGCCGAACTGTAGTGAAGATTGGTCCAATTAAAGGGCACATTGTAATTGGCGAAACGAAAATGTATTAAAAGCATAATTCCGAGTTATTTTATAATCCTCATGTTATTTTAGGTAAATTCGGCATACAAACAAACTACATAGGTGAATGAAGAAGACAGCTTAATCCATGTTCATAAGAGATCAAAATGAGATAAATGCCGAATTCCATAGAATAAGGTGTCAATTTAAGAAGTGTGTTGCTTATGTCAACACATGCAGATTAGTTAAACATACTTTATGGACTATTTTAGAATAACTGGGTTCTCCTCATTAATTCGGGATGCTTATTATCCACCGAGCAGACATCGCTTTAATACAATATCATCATTTTTATCTGGTTCACTTGGTGTGTCGCTAGCAAGTGTCGCCTATGATGATGAATTAAGACAGTAGGAACGCTAATAATGACTTAAATTATTAAATATAAATAATTAATTTATACGCCGATTTTAATAGAACATAGAAATATACCGTAATGCATGTTGGTTTTTGTTGCACTGTGTATAAATTATTAGCAATAAGCGAGGACGCGTAAAAGTCATTGATTTGTAAATGGAGTCTGGTGTTGGAATGTACAACAGTAATCCGACCGAATAATACCGCAAAAATGATAACAACAGTACAATAAACGTCTATTAATGAAGTCAACATCTTTTCTTGAAACTGTCCTGAACAGAGATGCAGTTAGCTGGCTCTAAAAATAAGATTTTTCTTTCGCGGTTCGTCACAAACCGGAGAATCTGAGCTTAAATCGGCGGAATTCTCTCTGGGGTTTGGTCTGTCACTCACCTTCCCGACCTCCGCATTTCCGAGGCTTATCACCTTCACGCGCAGAGACTTCTTGTTATCTCGTCGCTTCGGTGCGTTAGTCTCCATCTTGGATTTCTTCTAAATTGACGTTTTTTGCGTAGAAGTCGAAAAATGCGGCGTTGCTGTTGGTCGTCTCATAGCCTACGATGCTAACCAGCCGTTTGTTTGGCACTAGCAACAAGCTAGCCGTTAGCTAGCGAGATTCACCTTCCGCTAGGTTTTTCAAAATAAAGGTTTAAGCCTGAACTGCGAATGTAATTTCGTTTTTTCTTCACAAACCTTTAAATAAAAATATAATGGCGTTACTTCATCCTTAATTTATCATTAAAAAATATAGAGTCAAAGGTGTTCGGTTTGGCAGTCCCTTGTTTTGTCTCTTATTTTGAAATTGGTGAAAGCTACATCCCTTAAAACGTAATTTTAAAGCATTTAATAAACATATTAAGTATAATCTAACTTCTACATGACTTTTTTTTAATTTGCACATTCATTTTAACAATTTTAACAAATAAATCACATATTAAAAGCGCAAGAAATGTGATATTTGAGTCAGTATTCGAGGATTTAATATGTTACTGCAGGTAAAATGTTAATTTATGAATAAATGAACATGTTCTGAGGCGTTTTTATGGGATTGTGCTGGTTAGGAGGTTAGGAAGAGGAAAATATAATATTAATACCTTTCAATCCCATTTAAACACATTTAGAACATCAGAAATTGTACATTTTCCTGCACTTTTACAGTTTAAAGTGAACCAATTCATGTCATAGTGATGCCAACAACATAATAATATAATAACCACATCAAACTGCAGGCTTGTCATGTATTAAATATAGAAAAATGCTCGTTTTTTGTCTGTTTTCAGCCACCAGGCGGCAGTAAAACTCACATTTTCTGCTTTAATTTGGATTTATTTTGACATTTTTATGATAGATTTGAATATCATAAACAAACATAAACACAAAAGCAAAAAAAAATCATACAGAAACAGCAAAATTCTCAGGAAAATATCACAAAAACAAACATTAAATCAGGTGAAATTCTTTCAGAATAAAAGCATCAAAACAAAGCCATCCACAGCAAAATAAAACTAAAGTAAAGAGAAATATTTCTTGGGGGGGGGGGTATTTATTTATTCTTGGGGGGGGAGGGTCACCCAACATTTGTTAGTGTGTGTGTGTGTGGGGGGGGTCCCAACCTGACGTAGTCATGACAACAGCAACATTTCAATGCTGGTGTCCCATGAAGACGAGCCATGTGGGTTTTTCGTCTTTTTTCGAGAGACAAACGATGGAAAAGTGGTTGCCATGACGACCTACTGGATCCCGAATACGCGTAGCTGACCAGCGCATAATTAACGATGTTTATAACAATCACAACAACAAAACAAATGGCATTTTCTGGGAGGACTGGACCAGCCGGACCGTCACCGTCCAGGTGTCGGTCTGGGCGCTTCCCCATTGGCTGGGCTCAATCCGGGGGGCGGGACAAACGGATGTCTGTCAGATTCCCCCTGCATGCCATTGGACAGCGCTCCAACCAATCAGAGCAGCGCTGGTTGGACACGTCCTCTCATGTTGTCCTCAGGTCCAATTTGACCGGTTTAAAAAAGTAAAAACCTGAATTTTTGATTATATTTATATATTTTATTTATTTTCCTTACGCTAAGCCCCGCCCCCGACTGTATACACGATGTGATTGGCTGCAGATTTCTAAGCTAACATATGTGTATTTGTACTAAAATGGCCGCCATTTTGACAGCGCGCCCCACGTAGTCCTGCAGCCCCCCCCCACCCCTTCATGTCCATCCACTGTCACGACAATAAAGGAAAAGCCCCAAAAAATAATCCTAAAACAAAACCTCCTCCGGCCCCCCTTCACTACAAAGCTAACGTACAGCTGCGTCTCCTAATTTTATAGAACGTTTTGGCGGGTTCTTCAACACTTTTTGGCGGGTTTTTCAACACTTTTTGGCGGGTTTTTCAACACTTTTTGGCGGGTTTTTCAACACTTTACTTTTGGCGGGTTCTTCAACACTTTTGGCGGGTTTTTCAACACTTTTTGGCGGGTTTTCAACACTTTTTGGCGGGTTTTCAACACTTTTTGGCGGGTTTTTCAACACTTTTTGGCGGGTTCTTCAACACTTTTGGCGGGTTCTTCAACACTTTTTGGCGGGTTTTTCAACACTTTTTGGCGGGTTCTTCAACACTTTTTGGCGGGTTTTTCAACACTTTTTGGCGGGTTTTTCAACACTTTTTGGCGGGTTTTTCAACACTTTACTTTTGGCGGGTTCTTCAACACTTTTGGCGGGTTTTTCAACACTTTTTGGCGGGTTTTTCAACACTTTTTGGCGGGTTTTTCAACACTTTTTGGCGGGTTTTTCAACACTTTTTGGCGGGTTTTTCAAACTTTACTTTTTGGCGGGTTTTTCAACACTTTTTGGCGGGTTTTTCAACACTTTTTGGCGGGTTCTTCAACACGTTTTGGCGGGTTTTTCAACACGTTTTGGCGGGTTTTTCAACACTTTTTGGCGGGTTTTTCAACACTTTTTTGCGGGTTCTTCAACACTTTTTGGCGGGTTTTTCAACACTTTTTGGCGGGTTTTTCAACACTTTTTGGCGGGTTTTTCAACACTCTTTGGCGGGTTTTTCAACACTTTTTGGCGGGTTTTTCAACACTTTACTTTTTGGCGGGTTTTTCAACACTTTTTGGCGGGTTCTTCAACACTTTTTGGCGGGTTTTTCAACACTTTTTGGCGGGTTTTTCAACACTTTACTTTTTGGCGGGTTTTTCAACACTTTTTGGCGGGTTCTTCAACACTTTTTGGCGGGTTTTTCAACACTTTTGGCGGGTTTTTCAACACTTTTGGCGGGTTCTTCAACACTTTTTGGCGGGTTTTCAACATTTTTGGCGGGTTTTATAGAACTTTTTGGTGGGTTTTTCAACATTTTTGGCGGGTTTTCAGCGTTTCATGGTGGGTTTCTCAGCGTTTTTGATGCGGCTAACAGGAAGTGATGCGGCTGAAAGGAAGTGATGCGGCTGAAAGGAAGTGATGCGGCTGGCAGGAAGGGATGCGGCGCCATTAGTGAGGAAGCGGCTGCATCTGCAGCGAGTCGTAGGTTTCTCTGTGCGCCTTGCTCAGACCCTAAACACACGGAAAAGATCAGTTAACACACACACACACACACACACACACACACACACACACACACACACACACACACACACACACACACACACACACACACACACACAGACACACACACACACAGACACACACACACACACTCTTACCTGGTAGACCGGCTCTTTCCTCCTCTGACGCTGCTACACAAACACAACACAACAAGTTACAAATAATCCCTTCAAAATAAAAGCATAGATCACTACTCACCATTATTGGTGTGTGTGTGTGTGTGTATAAACTCACGTCTCTTTTGACGGGGAGCTCTTTATACTCTGTGTCTCCGACTTGGTTCAACGACTGAAATCATTAAATAATATTTAAATTAGAACACACACACACACACACACACACACACACACACACACACACACACACACACACACACACACACACCACACACACACACACACACACACAGAGTGAGTGTACCGTGTACGTGTCGTCGCCCGTCGCTCCGCCGCGGTTCTACAACACAACAGATTACAGCCAATCAGCTGTTAGAATCTAAACCTTCTTCTTCTGCTTTTAGAAACAATACTTCAGTTTTAGAAAGGCAAAAAGGTGTGTGTGTGTGTGTGTGTGTGTGTGTGTGTGTGTGTGTGTGTGTGTGTGTGTGTGTGTGTGTGTGTGTGTGTGTGTGTGTGTGTGTGTGTGTGTGTGTGTGTGTCTGTGTGTGTGTGTGTGTGTCTGTGTGTGTGTGTGTGTGTGTGTACTCACTCTTCCTCTCTCTGGATCTCTTCTCCCGAGCTCGTCATAAGTGCCGGCGTCCTGACCTTTCAGA
>JABXJD010000637.1:187500-205000 GCA_013375575.1 Percina caprodes
TTGCTGAACCCGTCTGGAGTTTCACAATAAAAGCCACAGCAACGGTAATAACAGGAAGTCTTTGCCCAACCGGTCTGGAGTTTCAAAATAAAAGCCACAGCAATAACAGGAAGTATTTGCCCAACCGGTCTGGAGTTTCACAATAAAAGCCACAGCAACATTTATAACGAAGTCTTTGCCCAACCAGTCTGGAGTTTCAAAATAAAGGTCACAGCAACAGTTATAAAATGAAGTCTTTGCCCAACCCGTCTGGAGTTTCAAAATAAAAGCCACTAATAAAATAATTATAATAAAGAAAGAGCCTAAACTGATTTTCCAATTTGAGTTCATTTATTTAGAAAAACAACCGTTATTTTACAGCATGTTGGTATAAAAATAAGTATTTCTGTTCCGGTTCGTTACCGCGTGTCACTCTGACCTTCGACCTCGCACGCGTTACACAGCGTCTCCTCGACAACGAACCGTCCCAGGCAGCCGTCGCTGCCGCAGAGACACGCCACTTCCTGTTTCTGCAGCTCGCCGGCGGAGTAGTTCCAGGTCAGCTCGGTGCCGGCCGCCACCGCCCTGATGGAGGAGACATGGAGGGTTACACACACACACACACACACACACACACACACACACACACACACACACACACACACACACACACACACACACACACACACACACACACACACACACACACACACAGAGAGAGAGAGACACACACACACACACACACACACACACACAGAGAGAGAGAGACACACACAGACACACACACACACACACACACAGAGAGAGAGACACACACACACACACACAGAGAGAGAGACACACACACACACACACAGAGAGAGAGAGACACACACACACACACACACACACACACACACACACACATGTGCCTGACCTGCTGGTGAAGAAGGCGATGACGGGGAAGCCGGGGTCGTGTGTGTCGGTGAAGACGTTCTGCAGGAACAGGTTGGGCTGGCAGCTGTGCTGTAGGAGCACACGGGGTCAAAGGTCACGGCAACCCCTCGAACAGCACAACAACACACGCTGAAAATCTGTGTGTGTGTCTGCGTGTGTATCTGTGTGTGTGTGTCTGCGTGTATGTACTCCTCTACATTCATCTGACAGCTTTAGTTACTAGTTACTTTAGTTACTATAGTTACGAGTTACTATAGTTACTAGTTGCTATAGTAACTATAGTTACTAGTTGCTATAGTAACTAGTTACTATAGTTATGAGTTACTATAGTTACTAGTTGCTATAGTTACCAGTTGCTATAGTTCCTAGTTACCACAGTTCCTAGTTACCACAGTTCCTAGTTACCACAGTTCCTAGTTACCACAGTTCCTAGTTACCATAGTTACTAGTTCCATGTACATTAGGTGTCTCACGTTGATGAAGCGGCTGACGTTTCCCTCCTTGCTGGCGTCCAGGAAGTAAACGTCGTCCTCGTCCTCCAGCGGTCTCTTTAAAGTCTTCACCGCCGTCTCGGGACCGCCTGTTGCCACGGCAACCTTCTCCTCCGCCGGAGCTGGAGACCCGCTCGCCGAAGGGGGCGGAGCCTCCGGAGATCCAGGCAACGCCGTCTGGAAACACACACACACACACACACACACACACACACACACACACACACACACACACACACACACACACACACACACACACACACACACACACACACACACACACACACACACACACACACAGAAGACAGAAATAAGGAAAGTAGGAAGTAAATAAAAAAGGAAATAATATAAAATAATAATATTAATATTAATAATATTAATAATAACTTCACCTTGTCTCCGTTGTTGTCGGCGTGTCTCTGGATTACGGTGACGTGCGCCCCCGCCCCCGGCACCACGCCGCGGCCCTCCTGCACCGGCGGCGCCAGCCACTCCGTCACCACCTCCACCTCGTCGTCCCACGGCAGCTCCGCCCGCGCCTGCTTCAGCACCGGGACGGTGGACGGGCTCTGGGCCCGCCGCAGCATCACACCTAGGGAGGGAGGAAGGAAGTAAGGAAGGAAGGAAGGAAGGATGGGCTCTGGGCCCGCCGCAGCATCACACCTAGGGAGGGAGGAAGGAAGTAAGGAAGGAAGTACGGAAGGAAGGACGGGCTCTGGGCCCGCCGCAGCATCACACCTAGGGAGGGAGGGAGGAAGTAAGGAAGGAAGTAAGGATGGGCTCTGGGCACGCCGCAGCATCACACCTAGGGAGGGAGGAAGGAAGTAAGGAAGGAAGTAAGGATGGGCTCTGGGCCCGCCGCAGCATCACACCTAGGGAGGGGGGGAGGAAGTAAGGAAGGAAGGAAGTACGGAAGGAAGGACGGGCTCTGGGCCCGCCGCAGCATCACATCTAGGGAGGGAGGAAGGAAGTAAGGAAGGAAGGAAGGAAGGACGGGCTCTGGGCACGCCGCAGCATCACACCTAGGGAGGGAGGGAGGAAGGAAGGAAGGAAGGAAGGAAGGGCTCTGGGCCCGCCGCAGCATCAAACCTAGGGAGGGAGGAAGGAAGTAAGGAAGGAAGGAAGGAAGGGCTCTGGGCACGCCGCAGCATCACACCTAGGGAGGGAGGAAGGAAGTAAGGAAGGAAGGAAGGACGGGCTCTGGGCCCGCCGCAGCATCACACCTAGGGAAGGAAATAAGGAAGCAACGAAGGAAATAAGGAAGAAAATAAGGAAAGAAGGAAGGAAACAACAGCACGTATCCATGGCGACGGCGGCAGCAGCGTCTCACCTGCGTAGATGCACACGAAGGTGCCGAGGTCCAGGTCGTCGCGGCAACGGACGCCCCAGCCGCGGGCGGCGGTCTGGAAGACCTGGAGTCGAACGGTGATCCCTCGCTGCACCAGACGGTTCTGACAGCGCGCCCGCACGCAGCCGCACCACGGGCCGCACTCCACCACCCTGGGGACGCACACTTCCTGTCACCTTCACAGTAAGAGCTCACTGGAACTGTCACAATAAAAGTTCAACTTTACACACTTTCTGTCACTTTCACAGTAAGAGCTCACTGGAACTGTCACAGTAACAGTTCACCTTTACACACTTCCTGTCACCTTCACAATAAGAGCTCACTGGAACTGTCACAGTAACAGTTCACCTTTACACACTTTCTGTCACTTTCACAGTAAGAGCTCACTGGAACTGTCACAGTAACAGTTCACCTTTACACACTTCCTGTCACCTTCACAATAAGAGCTCACTGGAACTGTCACAGTAACAGTTCACCTTTACACACTTTCTGTCACTTTCACAGTAAGAGCTCACTGGAACTGTCACAGTAACAGTTCACCTTTACACACTTCCTGTCACCTTCACAATAAGAGCTCACTGGAACTGTCACAGTAACAGTTCACCTTTACACACTTCCTGTCACTTTCACAATAAGAGCTCACTGGAACTGTCACAATAAAAGTTCACCTTTACACACACTTCCAGTCACCTTCACAATAAGAGCTCACTGGAACTTCCACAATAAGAGTAAAACTTTATTGAGTCTCACCCGGCCGGTACGGGCTCGGTCAGCCGGTGGTGGGTGTAGCGGCGCCCCCCCGTGGTGGCGGCGGCGCAGGCGCAGCGCTGCGGGTCGCTGCAGCCGTCGCTGCAGTCGCAGCAGGTGGAGAACAGCGCCGGGCCGCGGCTCAGGAAGCAGCCGTGCGGCCAGCGCTCCTTCCTGTAGCGGAAGTCGGCGGGCCGGGCGCCGCCGTCGCCGAGACACAGCTGCACCGGCGTGGGTTCGACGCCGCGGCTCAGGTCCATCTCGGGCCGCCGGGGGCCCGCCGCCTGGGGGGGGTCCAACCGCACGCACGGGTTAAAGGTGAAGAAGTCCACCTGCAGAGACAGGACGCAGGGCTGGAATAGTTTCACAATAAAAGTCCAATATGCTTAGAAAAATAGTTATATTTTCACAATAAAAGTCAAATATGCTTAGAAAAAGTTAGATTTTCACAATAAAAGTCAAAAATGCTTAGAAAAAGTTATATTTTCATAATAAAAGTCCAATATGCTTAGAAAAATAGTTATATTGTCACAATAAAAGTCAAATATTTTTTGAAAAAGTTGAATATTTTCACAATAACAGTCAAATTCATTAGGAATTTTCACTGTAGAAGTTAGAATGTTTTTAGGATTTTTTTTACTTTCACAATAAAAGTCTAATATTTTCAGAAGAAAAAAAGAGTCTAATATGAGACAGAATATTAGAGTATAGTAAAAGTCTTTTCACAATAAAAGTTTATTATTAACTGTTCTCGTAGACTTGGATAGAAACAGCCGTTTTGAATAACTTTATCAACAACAAACCTGCATGACGTCGTAGCTCTCTGTGGCCAACAGGAAACGCATCACGTCGTCATGGTTACGCAGGCTCAGCCCACACGGGGTTTTGTAGACCACGTCCCAGTCCTCCACGTACTCCTCCGCCTCCGCCTCCTCGTCCCCTCCCGATGACATCATCAGCGGCACGGCGCTCAGCCGCTTGAAGCCGCAGAGCAGCGGCACCTTCAGGGGGTTCTGGCCCCAGAACGCGGCGCCGGAGTGAGGCATGCTGGGTAAACTGGGCAGGCACGACTGCAAGGAAACAGCCCGTGTGACATAAAGGGGACGGAGGACAGAGACGAAGACAGTTTTATACCTTTATATGTGTTATATGTGTGTAGTACCAGTGTGTAGTACCAGTGTGTAGTACCTGTGTGTAGTACCTGTGTGTAGTACCTGTGTGTAGTACCAGTGTGCAGGTGTGTAGTACCAGTGTGTAGTACCAGTGTGTAGTACCAGTGTGCAGGTGTGTAGTACCAGTGTGTAGTACCAGTGTGTAGCACCAGTGTGTAGCACCAGTGTGTAGCACCAGTGTGTAGTACCAGTGTGTAGCACCAGTGTGTAGCACCAGTGTGTAGTACCAGTGTGTAGTACCAGTGTGTAGCACCAGTGTGTAGTACCAGTGTGTAGCACCAGTGTGTAGTACCAGTGTGCAGGTGTGTAGTACCAGTGTGTACCTGTGTGCAGGTGTGTAGTACCAGTGTGTACCTGTGTGCAGGTGTGTAGTACCAGTGTGTAGCACCAGTGTGTAGTACCAGTGTGTAGCACCAGTGTGTAGCACCAGTGTGTAGTACCAGTGTGTAGCACCAGTGTGCAGGTGTGTAGTACCAGTGTGTACCTGTGTGCAGGTGTGTAGTACCAGTGTGTACCTGTGTGCAGGTGTGTAGTACCAGTGTGTACCTGTGTGCAGGTGTGTAGTACCAGTGTGTACCTGTGTGCAGGTGTGTAGTACCAGTGTGTACCTGTGTGCAGGTGTGTAGTACCAGTGTGTAGCACCAGTGTGTAGTACCAGTGTGTAGCACCAGTGTGTAGCACCAGTGTGCAGGTGTGTAGTACCAGTGTGTACCTGTGTGCAGGTGTGTAGTACCAGTGTGTAGCACCAGTGTGTAGTACCAGTGTGTAGCACCAGTGTGTAGTACCAGTGTGTAGCAGCAGTGTGTACCTGTGTGCAGGTGTGTAGCACCAGTGTGTAGTACCAGTGTGTAGTACCAGTGTGTAGTACCAGTGTGTAGCAGCAGTGTGTACCTGTGTGCAGGTGTGTAGCACCAGTGTGTAGTACCAGTGTGTAGTACCAGTGTGTAGTACCAGTGTGTAGCAGCAGTGTGTACCTGTGTGCAGGTGTGTAGTAAGTAAGTAAGTAAGTAAGGTTTATTTGTATAGAACCTTTCACAGATAAAAAATCACAAAGTGCTTCACAGTAAAATGTAATACAATACCAACAAATACAATGCATAAGACACTTTAAAAACAAATGGAAAACATAAAAACAAAAAACCATAAAAACCATAAAAACCATAAAAACCCCACGTCTAACTAAAAGCCTGTTTGAATAGCAGCGTCTTTAGTTGCTTTTTAAAGGAATCAACAGAATTCATACAACGTAGAAATGTAGGCAAAGCCTTCCTCAGCCTAGGTGCCACTGCTTGGAACGAACGATCCCCTCTGGATTTAAAATGAGTGTGGGGAACAACTAACAGACTCTGACCCGATGACCTCAGGCTACGGATCGGAGTATGAAGCTGTATCAACTCAGAGATGTAGTAAGGAACTTGGCCATGCAGAGCTCTAAAAGTAAGAACCAGGACTTTAAATTGGATTCTCTACTGGACTGGTACCCAGTGGAGTTCTGCTAAAACAGGTGTGATGTGGGCTCTGTTGTTAATGTGAGTTAAAGCCTTGCAGCAGAGTTCTGAACAGCCTGGACACGGTAGAGCTCCTTCTTGCTCAAACAGGTAAAAAGACTGTTACAGTAATCTAACCGAGAGGAGATAAAAGCATGAATGATCATCTCCAACTCACCATTTGACACCAGTGCTCTTAATTTGGATATATTCCTTAGTTGGAAGAAACAGTTTCTGACTAATTGCATTGAGTGGTACTCTAAGGACATCACCTCAGCTCCTGAGCCTCGGCTGGATGGACGAGCCTAAGTCAGCAATGTGTTGTTTAATCAGAGGGATTTTACTCTCAGGGGCAATAATCAGCGTTTCTGTTTTATCTGAGTTCAGAAGTAGGAAGTTGTCACATGATCATTGTTTAATACTAGTCAAGCAGTTAGTTAAGGAAGACAATTTATGGAACTCAGTTTCCTTGAACGAGCAGTAAAGTTGAATATCATCTGCATACAGATGATACTAGTACCAGTGTGTAGCACCAGTGTGTAGTACCAGTGTGTAGTACCAGTGTGTACCTGTGTGCAGGTGTGCAGCTGGTACTGCAGCTGGTTGGGGGTGAGGGGGGGCTGCAGGTCCTCGTCCCGGCCTGCAGGCGGCGCTGCCGAGCACGACGACTCGCCAGAGGGAGGGAAGGGGGAGGGGGGGCTGTAGGCCGGCTGGGACTCATCTGGACAGGAAGACACCGCCAAAATAAGACTTCATACACAGGTGCTTACATGAGAAATATTGACACATGCATTTTATTATTTTAGGGGGATTGAGAATCGTATTATCCTGATTACTGGTGTGCTGGTTTTTCAGAATAAGAGCGTTTACCTGCGCCGATGACCACCTGGACCACCGAGGAGTCCTGAGCCGAGGCCAGCGGAGAGTTCAGAGCCTCCAGCAGCTTCAGACCCTGAACATACTCTGATCAACACAACAGGAAGTCACGTCAGCACAACAGGAAGTCCCGTCAGCACAACAGGAAACAGAGCGCTGTAATGATGGCCGACCTTTATCCGTGGCGGCGTTCTTCTTCAGGACTCTCTTCAGGTAATCCAGGTAGTCAAAGATCCCGTCGAAGATCTGGTCCACGTCCTCCTCGGCCCAGAAGGTCTTCGCCCGCTCTGAGGAACACAGTCAGGAAACTCTGGAGATTATTATTACACACACACACACACACACACACACACACACACACACACACACACACACACACACACACACACAGCTGGATAGATAGAGACACACACACACACACACACACACAGATAGATAGACACACACACACACAGATAGCTGGATAGATAGAGACACACACACACACACACACACACACAGATAGATAGACACACACACACACAGATAGCTGGATAGATAGACACACACACACACACACACAGATAGATAGATAGACACACACACACACACAGATAGCTGGATAGATAGACACACACACACACACAGATAGCTGGATAGATAGACACACACACACACACACACACACACACACACACAGATAGATAGATAGACACACACACACACACACACACACACACACACACACACACAGATAGACACATACAGACACAGATAGACACACACACGACATATACACACACTGAGATAGAGAGATAGAGAGATAGATAGATATATATATATATATATATATATATATATATATACACAGATACAAAATGATACACACACACACACACACACACACACACACACACAGTGAATGTAAATAAGTGAAAGAAAGAGGAGAGGAGGTAAGAAAGAAGTAAAGGAGGAGGAAGGAAAGGAAAACAGAAGGTAGAGAAGGTAGAGAAGGTAGAGAAGCTGTTCTCACCGACATCTTGTGGATCTAACGGCTCTTCTTCCATGGAGACGTTAGCCTGTTAGCTCTCCGTTAGCCTGGTAGCTCTCCGTTAGCTCTCCGTTAGCCTGGTAGCTCTCCGTTAGCCTGGTAGCTCTCCGTTAGCCTGGTAGCTCTCCGTTAGCCTGGTAGCTCTCCGTTAGCTTGGTAGCTCTCCGTTAGCCTGGTAGCTCTCCGTTAGCCTGGTAGCTCTCCGTTAGCCTGGTAGCTCTCCGTTAGCCTGGTAGCTCTCCGTTAGCCTGTTAGCTCTCCGTTAGCCTGTTAGCTCTCCGTTAGCCTGGTAGCTCTCCGTTAGCCTGGTAGCTCTCCGTTAGCTCTCCGTTAGCCTGGTAGCTCTCCGTTAGCCTGGTAGCTCTCCGTTAGCCTGGTAGCTCTCCGTTAGCCTGGTAGCTCTCCCTTAGCTTAGCTAAAAACAAACCGAACTACCGTAAGACAACGTAGCCGTTAGCTTCCTCCGGGGTTATCGATACTAACATAACGTTAATCATTAACATTAACGACACCAGCAGCGTTACTTTCTTTTAAACCGTTTATATCAAACGGAACCGTTAATATTACAACATCTTCTAGCATTGAGTCATCCATTCGCCTTTTTCACTTTCACATTGTCCGCATATATTGGCCCTCAGCAGCCGCCGTTGATTTACGTGTGTAATTATCCCCGGATTGTAGTTTTTCAGGTCGTTTTTTTCACTTTTACACATAATGTGGCTCACCAATAATACTACAAACGTTGTTTTACTTCATAATTTACACATGAAACCAATTGTTAATCAAGTGTTAAGAAGTATTCGTCGTTAGCGGCAGTGTGTCTGCCTGGAAGTCTGCGCGTAGGGCGAAAAAACCCAAAGCACAGCTTCGCTTTTTGGAATTGACCTACATCGGCCACCGTACACGAGCGGGTACGTAATACGCTTTTTAAATTATCTAAATTATTAAATTAATTAAATATAATTATTATGAATAAAAATGTTAAAACTAACAAAACTTGTTAGAAAATAATACAAATAAACTGAAATAATTATAAAAATATATAAATTATATTTAGATACAAATGAAAATACTTTGTGTGTTTTTGTGTGTTTTAGTGTATTTGGTGTGTATTTGTGAGTATTTTGTGTGTATTTGTGAGTATTTTGTGTGTATTTGTGAGTATTTTGTGTGTATTTGGTGTGTATTTGGTGTGTTTTTGTGTGTATTTGTGTGTATTTGTGTGTATTTGTGTGTATTTGTGTGTATTTGGTGTGTTTTTGTGTGTATTTGGTGTGTTTTTGTGTGTATTAGTGTGTATTAGTGTGTATTAGTGTGTATTTGTGTGTATTTGTGTGTATTTGTGTGTATTTGGTGTGTTTTTGTGTGTATTAGTGTGTATTAGTGTGTATTAGTGTGTATTTGTGTGTATTTGTGTGTATTTGTGTGTATTTGGTGTGTTTTTGTGACCTTTGATCAGAACAAACATGGCGTCCGTCAGCGGAGCAGCGAGGCGACTCTTCTTCATGCGGATCCTCATCGTCGCTGCTTTCCCAGCATGCACTGGGCTTCCTGGAGGTCAGTCCCCAACGTCGTCTTCTTCTTCTTCTTCTTCTTCTTCTTCTGTTGTTTTTATCCACCTCGGAGCATCAGAGAAAGACGTATCTACCTCCTGTTAGTTACTTCTTCTTCTGTGGTACTGTGTGTGTGTGTGTGTGTGTGTGTGTGTGACTTCTTCTGTGGTAGTGTTTGTGGGTGTGTGACTTCTTCTTCTGTGGTAGTGACGGCGAGCAGGGCGGGGGCTGACTTCTTCTTCTGTGGTAGTGACGGCGAGCAGGGCGGGGGCTGACTTCTTCTTCTGTGGTAGTGACGGCGAGCAGGGCGGGGGCTGACTTCTTCTTCTGTGGTAGTGACGGTGAGCAGGGCGGGGCTGACTTCTTCTTCTGTGGTAGTGACGGTGAGCAGGGCGGGGCTGACTTCTTCTTCTGTGGTAGTGACGGCGAGCAGGGCGGGGCTGACTTCTTCTTCTGTGGTAGTGACGGTGAGCAGGGCGGGGCTGACTTCTTCTTCTGTGGTAGTGACGGCGAGCAGGGCGGGGCTGACTTCTTCTTCTGTGGTAGTGACGGTGAGCAGGGCGGGGCTGACTTCTTCTTCTGTGGTAGTGACGGCGAGCAGGGCGGGGCTGACTTCTTCTTCTGTGGTAGTGACGGCGAGCAGGGCGGGGCTGACTTCTTCTTCTGTGGTAGTGACGGCGAGCAGGGCGGGGGCTGACTTCTTCTTCTGTGGTAGTGACGGTGAGCAGGGCGGGGCTGACTTCTTCTTCTGTGGTAGTGACGGTGAGCAGGGCGGGGCTGACTTCTTCTTCTGTGGTAGTGACGGTGAGCAGGGCGGGGCTGACTTCTTCTTCTGTGGTAGTGACGGTGAGCAGGGCGGGGCTGACTTCTTCTTCTGTGGTAGTGACGGTGAGCAGGGCGGGGGCTGACTTCTTCTTCTGTGGTAGTGACGGCGAGCAGGGCGGGGGCTGACTTCTTCTTCTGTGGTAGTGACGGTGAGCAGGGCGGGGGCTGACTTCTTCTTCTGTGGTAGTGACGGTGAGCAGGGCGGGGGCCAGCGGGTTCCTGCGGCGCGGCCGGCGGGCGAACCACTTCCTGTGGGAGGAGCTGCGGCGAGGAGACGTGGAGCGCGAGTGTCACGAAGAGAAATGTTCCTACGAGGAGGCGAGGGAGATCTTCCCGTTGCCACAGCAACTGGTACTGTATACAGGGGGGGGAGGGGGGGGGGAGGGAGGGAAGGATGGAAGGAAGGAAGGGAGGATGGAAGGACGGGAGGAAGGATGGAAAGAAGGATGGAAGGATAGGAGGAAAGGAAGGAAGGAAGGGAGGATGGAAGGACGGGAGGAAGGATGGAAGGATAGGAGGAAAGGAAGGAAGGGAGGATGGAAGGATAGGAGGAAAGGAAGGAAGGAAGGGAGGATGGAAGGACGGGAGGAAGGATGGAAGGATAGGAGGAAAGGAAGGAAGGGAGGATGGAAGGATAGGAGGAAAGGAAGGAAGGAAGGGAGGATGGAAGGACGGGAGGAAGGATGGAAAGAAGGATGGAAGGATAGGAGGAAAGGAAGGATGGAAGGGAGGATGGAAGGAAGGGAGGAAGGATGGAAGGATAGGAGGAAAGGAAGGAAGGGAGGATGGAAGGAAGGGAGGGAGGGAGGATGGAAGGAAGGGAGGAAGGACGGGAGGAAGGAAGGATGGAAGGGAGGGAGGAAGAAAGGATGGGAGGAAGGAAGGAAGGAAGGAAGGAAGCAAGAAAGGAATAAAGGAAGGAAGGAAGGAATAATTAATATATCAAATCTGTTTTATTTTCTTCAGGAAGCTTTCTGGAGGCTGTACACAGGTAACCTTCCTTCCTTCCTTCCTTCCTTTCCTTCCTTCCTTTCCTCCCTCCCTCCCTCCCTTTCCTTTCCCTCCCTCCCTGTGAGTGTGACCTTGCCTCAGTCCCTAGTTTCTACTTCCTGTCTCCAGAGGTGGACGGCTGCCTGTCGTCTCCCTGCAGGAACGGAGCCACCTGTACTCGCCATGGCAACACCTACACCTGCCAATGTCCGCCTGGTTTCCATGGACACCACTGCGACAAAGGTAGGAAACATCGTGATCGTTTTCCTTCCCTTTCTTTTCCCTCCCTTCCTTCCTTCCTTCCTTTCCTTCCTTCTTTACACTAGGCTACATTTCCTTCCTTTCCTTAACCACCCTTTCCTTTTCCTTTCCTTCCCTCTCTTCCTTTCCTTTCCTTTCCTTACCCTCCCTTCCTTTCCTTCCTTCCCTTCCTTCCTTTCAATCCTTACCCTCCCTTCCTTTCCTTTCCTTTTCTTTCCTTCCCTCCCTTCCTTTCCTTTCCTTACCCTCCCTTCCTTTCCTTTCCTTTCATTCCCTCCCTTACTTCCCTTTCCCTACCTTCCTATCCTTTCCTTTCCTTTCCTTTCCTTACCCTCCCTTCCTTTCCTTCCCTCCCTTCCTTCTTTTCCTTTCCTTTCCTCCCTTCCTTTCCTTACCCTCCCTTTCCTTCCCTCCCTTCCTTCCTTTCCTTACCCTCCCTTCCTTTCCTTCTTTCCCTTCCTTCCTTTCAATCCTTACCCTCCCTTCCTTTCCTTTTCTTTCCTTCCCTCCCTTCCTTTCCTTTCCTTACCCTCCCTTCCTTTCCTTCCCTCCCTTCCTTCCTTCCTTTCCTTTCCTTTCCTTACCCTCCCTTCCTTTCCTTTCCTTTCATTCCCTCCCTTCCTTCCCTTTCCTTTCCTTTCCTTACCCTCCCTTCCTTTCCTTTCCTTTCATTCCCTCCCTTCCTTCCCTTTCCTTTCCTTTCCTTACCCTCCCTTCCTTTCCTTTCCTTACCCTCCCTTCCTTTCCTTTCCTTTCATTCCCTCCCTTCCTTCCCTTTCCCTCCCTTCCTATCCTTTCCTTTCCTTACCTTACCCTCCCTTCCTTTCCTTCCCTCCCTTCCTTCCTTTCCTTTCCTCCCTTCCTTTCCTTACCCTCCCTTTCCTTCCCTCCCTTCCTTCCTTTCCTTACCCTCCCTTCCTTTCCTTTCCTTACCCTCCCTTCCTTTCCTTTCCCTCCCTTCCTTCCCTTTCCTTTCCTTTCCTTACCCTCCCTTCCTTCCTTTTCCTTTCCTTTCCTTCCCTTTCCTTAACCACCCTTTCCTTTTCCTTCCCTTTCCTTTCCTTTCCTTACCCTCCCTTCCTTCCTTTTCCTTTCCTTTCCTTACCCTCCCTTCCTTCCTTTTCTTTTCCTTCCCTTCCTTCCTTCCCTCCTTCCCTTAATGAGCCCTTCCTGTCTCCCTACAGCCAGAGATAACTCTGAGAGTTGCTTAATCCACAACGGAGGATGTGAACATTTCTGCAAACGGTTTCCGGGTCGCCCCTACGTCTGTTTCTGTGCTCCGGGTTACCGGCTGGATCCGGACGGCCGCACCTGCAAGCCACAAGGTCAGAAAACATTATGGGATGGATCCCCCGAAATCACCATCACCAAACCCACCAGACTCCATGTAAATAATCACTACTTTTAGCGTGTATAGAGCAGCATATCTCCACCAGACTCCATGTAAATAATCACTACTTTTAGTGTGTATAGAGCAGCATATCTCCACCAGACTCCATGTAAATAATCACTACTTTTAGTGTGTATAGAGCAGCATATCTCCACCAGACTCCATGTAAATAATCACTACTTTTAGCGTGTATAGAGCAGCATATCTCCACCAGACTCCATGTAAATAATCACTACTTTTAGCGTGTATAGAGCAGCATATCTCCACCAGACTCCATGTAAATAATCACTACTTTTAGCATGTATAGAGCAGCATATCTCCACCAGACTCCATGTTAATAATCACTACTTTTAGTGTGTATAGAGCAGCATATCTCCACCAGACTCCATGTAAATAATCACTACTTTTAGCGTGTATAGAGCAGCATATCTCCACCAGACTCCATGTTAATAATCACTACTTTTAGTGTGTATAGAGCAGCATATCTCCACCAGACTCCATGTTAATAATCACTACTTTTAGCGTGTATAGAGCAGCATATCTCCACCAGACTCCATGTAAATAATCACTACTTTTAGTGTGTATAGAGCAGCATATCTCCACCAGACTCCATGTAAATAATCACTACTTTTAGCGTGTATAGAGCAGCATATCTCCACCAGACTCCATGTAAATAATCACTACTTTTAGTGTGTATAGAGCAGCATATCTCCACCAGACTCCATGTAAATAATCACTACTTTTAGCGTGTATAGAGCCAACATATTGTCACATGTAAATCGGTAAACTGTGTTTATTTCAACCAAAACTAGAGTTGTGATGGTTGAAAAAGAGGAAAGACGACCAAAAACGGCTTTTAATAGTTTTATTTAGTTTCTGTCCACTTTGAATGAAGTGTAATATACAATGCTAAAATTGCTGTTAATTTACATGGAGTCTGGTAGCTAGCTAGATAGATAGATGTTGTAGTGTTGGCGGCCATTTTGTTTCCTTGTCTGTCCAGTTGATGTGGCCTGCGGACGACTCCAGATGCACTTTGCCCCGAGGGTGGTTAACGGGCACGTCTGCCCCAAAGGACACTGCCCATGGCAGGTAGGCTAGGGACTTATTAACTTAACTCATCTCGGGACCGTCCACACACACGCGAACAATAAAGTTTTCAATGTGACGCAAATCTCAAACTGTTTTAACTGAAATATGGACGTGAATATCCGGTTGATCCCGGTTATTATACGGTATTAACGTATATCCGGTTGTTGTTACCGTGCATCCGGTTGTTGTTACCGTACATCCGAGTGTTGTTACCGTACATCCGGTTGTTGTTACCGTACATCCGGTTGTTGTTACCGTACATCCGGCTGTTGTTACCGTACATCCGGCTGTTGTTACCGTACATCCGGCAGTTGTTGCCGTACATCCGGCTGTTGTTGCCGTACATCCGGCTGTTGTTGCCGTACATCCGGCTGTTGTTGCCGTACATCCGGCTGTTGTTGCCGTACATCCGGCTGTTGTTGCCGTACATCCGGCTGTTGTTGCCGTACATCCGGCTGTTGTTGCCGTACATCCGGCTGTTGTTGCCGTACATCCGGCTGTTGTTGCCGTACATCCGGCTGTTGTTGCCGTACATCCGGCTGTTGTTGCCGTACATCGGGCTGTTGTTGCGTACATCCGGCTGTTGTTGCCGTACATCCGGCTGTTGTTGCCGTACATCCGGCTGTTGTTGCCGTACATCCGGCTGTTGTTGCCGTACATCCGGCTGTTGTTACCGTACATCCGGCTGTTGTTACCGTACATCCGGCTGTTGTTACCGTACATCCGGCTGTTGTTACCGTACATCCGGCTGTTGTTGCCGTACATCCGGCTGTTGTTGCCGTACATCCGGCTGTTGTTGCCGTACATCCGGCTGTTGTTGCCGTACATCCGGCTGTTGTTGCCGTACATCCGGTTGTTGTTACCGTACATCCGGCTGTTGTTGCCGTACATCCGGCTGTTGTTGCCGTACATCCGGCTGTTGTTGCCGTACATCCGGTTGTTGTTACCGTACATCCGGGTGTTGTTACCGTACATCCGGCTGTTGTTGCCGTACATCCGGTTGTTGTTGCCGTACATCCGGCTGTTGTTACCGTACATCCGGCTGTTGTTGCCGTACATCCGGCTGTTGTTGCCGTACATCCGGTTGTTGTTACCGTACATCCGGCTGTTGTTACCGTACATCCGGTTGTTGTTACCGTACATCCGGCTGTTGTTACCGTACATCCGGCTGTTGTTACCGTACATCCGGCTGTTGTTACCGTACATCCGGCTGTTGTTACCGTACATCCGGCTGTTGTTGCCGTACATCCGGCTGTTGTTACCGTACATCCGGCTGTTGTTGCCGTACATCCGGCTGTTGTTGCCGTACATCCGGTTGTTGTTACCGTACATCCGGCTGTTGTTACCGTACATCCGGCTGTTGTTGCCGTACATCCGGTTGTTGTTACCGTACATCCGGGTGTTGTTACCGTACATCCGGCTGTTGTTGCCGTACATCCGGTTGTTGTTACCGTACATCCGGCTGTTGTTGCCGTACATCCGGCTGTTGTTGCCGTACATCCGGCTGTTGTTGCCGTACATCCGGTTGTTGTTACCGTACATCCGGCTGTTGTTACCGTACATCCGGTTGTTGTTACCGTACATCCGGCTGTTGTTACCGTACATCCGGTTGTTGTTACCGTACATCCGGCTGTTGTTACCGTACATCCGGCTGTTGTTACCGTACATCCGGCTGTTGTTGCCGTACATCCGGCTGTTGTTACCGTACATCCGGCTGTTGTTGCCGTACATCCGGCTGTTGTTGCCGTACATCCGGTTGTTGTTACCGTACATCCGGCTGTTGTTACCGTACATCCGGCTGTTGTTGCCGTACATCCGGTTGTTGTTACCGTACATCCGGGTGTTGTTACCGTACATCCGGCTGTTGTTGCCGTACATCCGGTTGTTGTTACCGTACATCCGGGTGTTGTTACCGTACATCCGGCTGTTGTTACCGTACATCCGGTTGTTGTTACCGTACATCCGGTTGTGGTTCCAGGCGCTGCTGACGGAGGGCGGCGAGTTCTCCTGCGGCGCCGTGGTGCTGTCCCCTCGCTGGGTGCTGACGGCGGCTCACTGCGTCTGGGGGAGACCGGCCGCCGCCTTCAACGTCACCGTCGGTAAGAACGCCGAGACATGACATCATCACCTCTCTGACATCATCGCCTCTCTGACATCATCGTTCATTGTCTGTGTGTGTGTGTGTGTGTCTGTGTGTGTGTGTTTCTTTGTGTGTGTGTGTGTGTGTGTCTGTGTGTGTTTCTTTGTGTGTGTGTGTGTGTGTGTGCAGGTGAACATGACCTGAACCTGGAGGAGAGGACTGAGCAGCGGCGCGCCGTGCAGAAGGTCCTGGTCCACCCCGGCTACAACAAGTCGAGCTACGACAGCGACGTGGCGCTGTTGCGGCTGCAGCGCCCGGTGAAGCTCGGCGTCTACGTGGTCCCGGTCTGCCTCCCGGCGCGCAACAGCACCTTCAGCCGCACGCTGGGGTCCGTGGGCGAGTCCACCGTGTCCGGCTGGGGCCGCCTGGCGCAGTACGGCGCCCGGGCGCACGTCCTGCAGCGCGCCACGCTGCCGCGCGTGTCGCAGCAGGACTGCCGCCTGCACAGCCGCCTCAACGTCACCAGGAACATGTTCTGCGCCGGGCTGCGGGGCGGCGGCCGCGACGCCTGCAAGGGGGACAGCGGCGGGCCCCTGGTCACGCACTACAAGAAGACCTGGTTCCTGACGGGCGTGGTGAGCTGGGGGAAGGACTGCGCCAAGGAAAACCTGTACGGGGTCTACGTCAAGGTCAGCCGCTTCGTGGACTGGATCCAGGAGGCCATGTCCGGCGACTGAGACGCGGAAGAGAGATGATGTCATAATGTTACGGATGATGTCATAATGTTACGGATGATGTCATAATGTACCGGATGATGTCATAATGTACCGGATGATGTCATAATGTACCGGATGATGTCATAATGTTACGGATGATGTCATAATGTTACAGACTAAATAAAGAATTTCTAATAAATACGTTGATATATTTCTCGAGGTTTTTGACGCCTAAAAGCTGTTTTATGGTTGTGCGTCGTGGTGTGGTAGCAGACACACACACACACACACACACACACAGAGAGACACACACACACACACACACTCAGAAAGACACAGACACACAGACACACACACACAGACACACACACACAGAGACACACACACACACACACACACAGACACACACACACACACACACAGAGACACAGACACACACACACACACTCAGAAAGACACAGAGACACACAGACACACACACACACACACACACACACAGAGACACACACACACACAGAGAGACACAC
>JABXJD010000637.1:215000-222500 GCA_013375575.1 Percina caprodes
ATTCAGCCTCCCTCCCCCCCTCCTCCCCCCTTTCTCCCTCCCTCCAGGTCATTGACCCCGCCTCCCTCTCACCCCGTTTCCCTCCCTCCCTTCCTGTCTCCCTCCCTCCTCCCTCCCTCCTCCCTCCTCCCTCCTCCCTCCTCCCTCCTCCCTCCTCCCTCCTCCCTCCTCCCTCCCTCCAGGTCACTGACCTCTCCCCCTCTCCCTCTCAGACTCCATTACTTCTCACTCTGCACCCTGAGGTGTTTCCAGCTGAGTTCTCCGTCCGCCCGGCGCCATGTTTCACCGCCTGTCCCTGATCCTCCTGCTGTTACACCTGGCCGCCGCCACCCCCCCCGCCGCCCCCCCCGGAGGTACGTTGGCTAAGATCTTCACTTTCAGGAATAACAAGAGAAGAAATGGCGTTAAAGCAAAGTGGAAAAGACATATGGGTGTGTGTGTGTGTGTGTGTGTGTGTGTGTATGTGTGTGTGTGTGTGCGTGTGTGTGTGTGTCTAACAGTTTGTTTCTGTGTGTGTATGTGTGTTTGTGTATCAGAGAGAGTGTGTGTGTGTGTATCAGTGTGTTTGTGTGTGTAAGTGTGTGTGTGTATCAGTGTGTGTGTGAGAGTGTGTGCGTGTATCAGTGTGTGTGTGTGTGTGTGTGTGTGTGTGTGTGTGTGTGTGTGTGTGTGTGTGTAACGCTGCTTACGTCTCACGGGACAAACAACACACTCCAACATTGAACTTCTCCCACGATAAACCCACCAGACTCCATGTAAATAATCACTGATTTTAGCATCGTGTATTACACTTAATTCCAAGAAGACAGAAAGTCAATAAAATACAATAAAACTACGAAAAGACGTTTTTCGGACGTCTTTCCTCTTTTACAACCATAACAACTTTAGTTTTGGCTGAAATAAACACACAGTTCACCGATTTACATGTGACAATAACTTGGATCTATACGTCCTAAAAGTAGCGTTTTTTCAAATGGAGTCTGGTGGGTTTAGTGCTAGTGACTTAATAACGGACCACTGTCTAAGACTGTTGTTCCCTGAGGAAGACAGGGTCCAGGATTCCCTTTAGCCCCGTGTTGTCTGCCCCGTTTTGGTTTTTTTTCGTGATTTTTTTCACTTTATTCCAATTTTTTGTCACTTTTCTGTTGTTTTTGAAGATTATCTTGACGTTTTTGTTAATTTTTCACTTTGTCCGATGTTTTTCAATGTTCTTTACATGCTATAAAACTTGGTTAAGGACAAATGAATGAGGACAGACAGAGAACAGGGGGACTAGAGAAGACGTGACGTGTTGGACATGTTGTCTTCCAGTATGAGAGAAGACAAGACGTAATGTTGGACATGTTGTCTTCAGTATGAGAGAAGACTTAATGTTGGACATGTTGTCTTCAGTATGATGAAGACGTGATGTTGGACATGTTGTCTTCAGTATGATGAAGACGTGATGTTGGACATGTTGTCTTCAGTATAAGAGAAGACGTGATGTTGGACATGTTGTCTTCAGTATAAGAGAAGACGTGATGTTGGACATGTTGTCTCCAGTATAAGAGAAGACGTAATGTTGGACATGTTGTCTCCAGTATGACAGAAGACGTAACGTGTTGGACATGTTGTCTCCAGTATGATGAAGACGTGATGTTGGACATGTTGTCTTCCAGTTTGATGAAGACGTGATGTTGGACATGTCTCCAGAATGACAGAAGATGTGATGTTGGACATGTTGTCTTCAGTATGAGAGAAGACTTAATGTTGGACATGTTGTCTTCAGTATGATGAAGACGTGATGTTGGACATGTTGTCTTCAGTATGATGAAGACGTGATGTTGGACATGTTGTCTTCAGTATAAGAGAAGACGTGATGTTGGACATGTTGTCTCCAGTATAAGAGAAGACGTAATGTTGGACATGTTGTCTCCAGTATGACAGAAGACGTAACGTGTTGGACATGTTGTCTCCAGTATGATGAAGACGTGATGTTGGACATGTTGTCTTCCAGTTTGATGAAGACGTGATGTTGGACATGTCTCCAGAATGACAGAAGATGTGATGTTGGACATGTTGTCTTCAGTATGAGAGAAGACTTAATGTTGGACATGTTGTCTTCAGTATGATGAAGACGTGATGTTGGACATGTTGTCTTCAGTATGATGAAGACGTGATGTTGGACATGTTGTCTTCAGTATAAGAGAAGACGTGATGTTGGACATGTTGTCTTCAGTATAAGAGAAGACGTGATGTTGGACATGTTGTCTCCAGTATAAGAGAAGACGTAATGTTGGACATGTTGTCTCCAGTATGACAGAAGACGTAACGTGTTGGACATGTTGTCTCCAGTATGATGAAGACGTGATGTTGGACATGTTGTCTTCCAGTTTGATGAAGACGTGATGTTGGACATGTCTCCAGAATGACAGAAGATGTGATGTTGGACATGTTGTCTTCAGTATGAGAGAAGACTTAATGTTGGACATGTTGTCTTCAGTATGATGAAGACGTGATGTTGGACATGTTGTCTTCCAGTTTGATGAAGACGTGATGTTGGACATGTTGTCTTCAGTATAAGAGAAGACGTGATGTTGGACATGTTGTCTCCAGTATAAGAGAAGATGTAATGTTGGACATGTTGTCTCCAGTATGACAGAAGACGTGATGTTGGACATGTTGTCTCCAGTATGATGAAGACGTGATGTTGGACATGTTGTCTTCCAGTTTGATGAAGACGTGATGTTGGACATGTCTCCAGAATGACAGAAGATGTGATGTTGGACATGTTGTCTTCAGTATGAGAGAAGACTTAATGTTGGACATGTTGTCTTCAGTATGATGAAGACGTGATGTTGGACATGTTGTCTTCAGTATGATGAAGACGTGATGTTGGACATGTTGTCTTCAGTATGATGAAGACGTGATGTTGGACATGTTGTCTTCAGTATAAGAGAAGACGTGATGTTGGACATGTTGTCTCCAGTATAAGAGAAGACGTAATGTTGGACATGTTGTCTCCAGTATGACAGAAGACGTAACGTGTTGGACATGTTGTCTCCAGTATGATGAAGACGTGATGTTGGACATGTTGTCTTCCAGTTTGATGAAGACGTGATGTTGGACATGTCTCCAGAATGACAGAAGATGTGATGTTGGACATGTTGTCTCCAGTATGATGAAGACGTGATGTTGGACATGTTGTCTTCCAGTCTTCCTGGGGGACGAGCGAGCGAGCGAGGTCCTGTCCCGACGGAGACGAGCCAACAGCGGCTTCGAGGAGTTTAAGAAAGGAAACATGGAGCGGGAATGCAACGAGGAGCGCTGCAGCTGGGAGGAGGCGCGGGAGATCTTCGAGGACACGGACAAGACGGTACCAAGATGGGGACAGACGCAGAGCAGGACATAGCCTAGCCTAGCTTAGCCTAGCTTAGCTTAAAGCCTAGCGAAGCTTAAACCCTAGCCTAGCTTAACCTAGCTTAAAGCCTATTTTAGCCTAGACTAGATTAGCCTATTTTAGCTTATCTTAGCTTAATGCCTAGCTTAGCTTATTTTAGCTTAGCCTACCTTAGCTTAGCCTAGCATAGCTTAGCCTAGCTTAGCTTAAAGCCTAGTTTAGCTTAGCCTAGCACCTAGCCTTCATGCATTTAGACGCCGTGATTTGATTTTAAGTTGTTTTAACTGTCTGTTTTCCTTCTTTGCAGAATGACTTCTGGACCAAATACGTCGGTAAGGTGACGGTCTGTAAGATCACGTGATTAATGATTAATAATCAGATGATCTCGTCAGATTATCTCGTCAGATGATCTCGTCAGATTATCTTGTCAGATGATCTCGTTAGATTATGTCGTCAGGTTATCGGCCTTAATGTTTTCCAAGGCTTTTGTCCAAATCCCAGAAAACGAGATTGTTTTCCATAATATGGGCCCTTTAACCAAATAGCCCCCCCCCCCCCCCCCCGGGTAATTTAGGTGTGTGGGGGTGAGATGGGGGTCCAGGTCTGTGTGTATCTGAGTGAGATGTATTTAATACTGATGAAACCCTGCAGATGGCGACGCGTGTCTGTCGATGCCCTGCGCTCATCAAGGACTCTGCAAGGACGGGATTGGAACCTACACCTGCTTCTGCCAGGCCGGCTACCAGGGCTTCAACTGTGAGATCGGTATGGAGACAGCTACCCGCTACTCCCCTACCCCCTACCCTCTACCCTCTACCCGCTACCCCCTACCTCCTACCCTGTACCCTGTACCCTCTACCCCCTACCCCCTACCCGCTACCCCCTACCCCCTACCCTCTAACCCACTACCCTCTACCTGCCACCCTACTACCCCCTACCCCCTACCCTTCTATCCTACTACCTGCTACCTACTACCTACTAACCCCTACCCTCTACCTACTACCCCCTATCCTCTACCCCCTACCCTCTATCCTACTACCCCCTACCCTCTACCCCCTACCCTCTACCCTACTACCCCTACTCGCTACCCTACCCCCTACCCATCTTGACAGTGTTGCCTGTGTCTCTGCAGTGATCCCTGAGCTGTGTGAGAATAAAAACGGCGGCTGTGAACACTTCTGCAGCGTGGTGGGGGGCAACATCGAGTGCTCCTGCGCTGCCGGGTATTTCCTGGGATCGGACGACAAGTCCTGCGAATCCAACGGTGAAAGAGACTTCCTGTCCTTAGACTCCAGGAATAAGACGTTAGAATGAACCCGTCTTACACGTCAGAGGACATGTGGAGACAGGCTTGGGTTGGAGGACCTGTTAGTAGTGTCCTGAGGGGTGTCCAGGGACAGTCAAGGGAGTCACAGGACAGTGTCTGACTGTCCTGGGACAGTGTCTGACTGTCCTGGGACAGTTATTTTGGGTATTTAAAATGAACATTGATATAGGAAAACGGGTCAATTTGACCCGAGGACAACATGAGGACAACATGAGGGTTAAAAAAGTAAAAACTTTGACTTGCATGTGTCACTAAAGCCTCTGACCTCTGACCTCTTGCAGAGGCCTTCAAATGTGGCGCCATCATCAGCGGAAAGGTCCGGACTGTTTTCAGGTACGAGCGTCCGAACGTAACCGAGGCGACCGCCAACGTGGCCAACAGGACGGACACGAACCTGAAGACAAACGCCACTGAGACGAAGACGCCGGACGCAGCCGAGAACAGCACGAGTCCTATTCGGCCAAAAAACGCCATTTTAGAGGAACTGGTCACGTCTCAAATGGCGGGAATGACTCGAATTGTCAACGGGGAGAACTGTCCACCAGGAGAATGTCCATGGCAGGTAGAGACAACAACAACATGTCTATAGACCTTCATCTAGAGCATTATAATACTCTAGTCCCAAGGTAGAGACAACATGTCTATAGACCTTCATCTAGAGCATTATAATACTCTAGTCCCAAGGTAGAGACAAGAACAACATGTCTATAGACCTTCATCTAGAGCATTATAATACTCTAGTCCCAAGGTAGAGACAACATGTCTATAGACCTTCATCTAGAGCATTATAATACTCTAGTCCCAAGGTAGAGACAACAACAACATGCAGATAAAGACGTAGGCTAACATGTTAGCTAACTTGTCTGTTTTGTCCCCCGTCTCGTCCCCGAAGGCTCTCCTCATGAACGAGGACGACAAAGGTTTCTGCGGAGGAACGATCCTCAACCAATACATCATCCTGACCGCCGCCCACTGCATGAACGAATCACGCTACATCTCCGTTAGGCTCGGTAGGTCTGACAACCAATCCCATCGGCCGAATCAATCAATGGATCGCATGCTAATGTGCTAACTCTGTCTGACACTGATAGCCTAGCTTAGCACAGATCCTGAAGGTAACCGGCTCCATCTGTGCTAAGCTAGGCTAGCAGGAGGCAGTTAGCCTACTGCTCCCCGCAAGCCTAGCTTAGCACAGATCCTAGAGGTAACCGGCTCCAACTAGCTTCCTGCTCCCAATAAGTGACAAAATAACGGCAACATGTTCCTATTCGCTGTGACTAACCCACATCTGTGCTAAGCTAAGCTAGATGCAGCTGGTTACCTCCAGCATCTGTGCTAAGCTAGTGTAGATGCAACTGGTTACCTCCAGCATTTGTGCTAAGCTAGTGTAGATGCAACTGGTTACCTCCAGGATCTGTGCTAAGCTAGGATAGCAGGGAGCAGTAGGCTAGTTGAAGCCGGTTACCTCCAGGATCTGTGCTAAGCTAGGCTAGCAGTGGGTGTGTCAGACAGAGTTAGGACTGGCACAGAGATGAGAAGGGTACGTTTGGACTCCTCTAACTCGGGGGGGTCGGAGTGCTCCTGTAACCTAGTTCTTGTGGCTCCAGGTGAGTTTGACACGTTGGTGGACCACGGTAACGAGGCTACGCACCAGGTCCAGACCATCATCACCCACAGGGGGTACCGGCCGGACACGTACCACAACGACATCGCCCTCCTCAAGCTGGCCACCCCCATCACCTTCTCCAGGTACATTCTCCCGGCCTGCCTTCCCAAGCAAGATTTTGCTGAAAAGGTGAATTATTAACGCAACGTTACACCTTCAACTTCAACAGATGATTCTTAAAACTCACTTCCTTAACCCCCCCCCCCCCCCCCAGGTGTTAATGCGCCAGGCTGACGGCGTGGTGAGCGGGTTCGGCCGTGTGGGCGAGGGCCGCCAGCCGTCCTCCATCCTGCAGCGCCTGGCCCTGCCGTACGTGGACCGGCTCACGTGCATCGAGTCCACGCAGCTGCGCATCACCAACCGCATGTTCTGCGCCGGCTACGACACCATCGCCAAGGACGCGTGCCAGGGCGACAGCGGCGGGCCGCACGTGACGCGGTACCGCAACACGTACTTCATCACCGGCATCGTGAGCTGGGGCGAGGGCTGCGCCCGCAAGGGCAAGTACGGCGTCTACACCCAGGTGTCCAAGTACGTCACCTGGATCCACGACGGCATCGCCAAGATGATGTCAGAGGAGAGGGGGGGCCGGGGGAGGAGGCACAGCGGGGGCGCCATCCAGAGGCTGGTTCTGTAAGGGGGGGCCAGGGGAGTCTCTTTCTTTCTCTGTCGCTCTGTCTCTCTCTCCCTCGCTCCACCCCTTTGTTTATCTCATGTTAGCACCGTCAGCGCTGTAGGATACTACAGTAGCTGTTGCTATAGCAACAGAAGATGCTCTCAGCTTCTTCTTCTTCTTCTCCTTCTAGACCAATCAGAGATCAGCTGACGTCTATTTAATTTGACTTTCTTTCTCTTTTCGTGTGTCAGAAATCAGCTTTAAAAAAAATAAAAACATTCAAATACAACTGGCTACGAACCATTTAATGACTTCTATGGTTTGAATGTGTGTGTGTGTATATGTGTGTGTGTGTGTGTCTGTGTGTGTGTGTCTGTGTGTGTGTGTGTGTGTGTGTGTGTATGTGTGTGTGTGTGTGTGTGTGTGTGTGCGTTTTTTTAGAAATAAAAAGTTACCCTGAAGGCTCGTTGTTGTTTTTAATAAGTTATCCATGTTTACCTGAAGTAAACAAA
>JABXJD010000637.1:225000-230270 GCA_013375575.1 Percina caprodes
GGCCCCGATAACCGGCTTTCACTTTATATCTATCTCTCTCTCTCTCTATATATCTGTGTGTGTGTGTGTGTGTGTGTGTCTATTTAGTGTTAACGTTGTGTGTTTTACCTGCAGGTCGCCTTCTGGACTGTTTACATCGGTGAGTTCTTCTTTTAACTAATAAATAATAAAAATGTGTTTTATTCATAACAAAAGGTATTTTACATGAATGTTCCTGTGGGATCGTTGTGATTAATGTGGTCAGACGGCGACCAGTGTGAGTCCAACCCCTGCCTCCACGGAGGAAACTGCAGCGACAGAGTGGGGGGGTTCGTCTGCTCCTGTCCGCCCCCCCACTACGGTCCTATCTGCCAGCTGAGAGACGGAGAGCAGCCGGCCTCCGCGCCGCAGATCACCACCACAGGTCAGCATCACACATCACCAAACCCACCAGACTCCATGTAAATAATCACTACTTTTAGTGTGTATAGAGCAGCATATCTCCACCAGACTCCATGTTAATAATCACTACTTTTAGTGTGTATAGAGCAGCATATCTCCACCAGACTCCATGTTAATAATCACTACTTTTAGCGTGTATAGAGCAGCATATCTCCACCAGACTCCATGTAAATAATCACTACTTTTAGTGTGTATAGAGCAGCATATCTCCACCAGACTCCATGTTAATAATCACTACTTTTAGCGTGTATAGAGCAGCATATCTCCACCAGACTCCATGTAAATAATCACTACTTTTAGTGTGTATAGAGCAGCATATCTCCACCAGACCCCATGTAAATAATCACTACTTTTAGTGTGTATAGAGCAGCATATCTCCACCAGACTCCATGTAAATAATCACTACTTTTAGTGTGTATAGTGCAGCATATCTCCACCAGACTCCATGTTAATAATCACTACTTTTAGCGTGTATAGAGCAGCATATCTCCACATGTAAATGGGTGAATTAAGAGTTTATTCCAACCAGACCAGAGTGGTGATTGGTGGAACAGTGGAAAGATGAACCAAGACGGCTTTTGGTAGTTTTATTTAGTTTTTGAACCACTTTGAATGAAGTTTTTTCTACGATGATAAAAGTAGTGATTATTTACATGGAGTCTGGTGGGTTAATTGTTTTAGAAGCTCCTGTCGTTATGAAACATATTCGCTGTGTCCCAGAGATCTTTAAGTGTCCGACTGATGGTCCGACAGCGTGCCACCAGCTGTGCGTGGCGTCCCACCGATCCTTCACCTGCTCCTGCATGCCGGGATTCAAACTACAGCGCGACGGGCGGAGCTGCTTGCCCGAAGGTCTGAGGCACAAAAACACCCAAAGCTGCATGTTAACCAATCAGATCAAAGTGATGACGTACCGCCGTCTCTGTGTCCTCAGTTAAGTTTCCCTGCGGACGACATCCAGACTCGTCAACACGACGGAGTCAATGTGTCGCCATGGAAACTGTCCCTGGCAGGTAAAGACTAGGGATGGGTCTCGGGACCCGGTCCAAACCCGAAAATCAGTAAGGTCTGAGGTGTCTAGTGGATCATATTATAAATAGAGATGAACCAGGAAATGATTCATGTGTGTGTGTCTGAGAGTGTGTGTGTGTGTGTGTGTGTGTGTCCGAATGTGTGTGTGTGTGTCAGTGTCTGAATCTGTGTGTGTGTGTCCGAGTGTCTGAATGCGTGTGTGTGTGTGTATGTGTATGCGTGTGTGTGTGTTTTGGTCATACCTGATGATGTGCGTTGGTTTTCTCCCTGCAGGTGTCCCTGTTTAGCAGCAGGGGGGTGGAGCTGTGTGGGGGGGTGGTTCTGGGTCGCCGCTCCGTCCTGACCGCCGCCCGCTGCCTCTTCCTGGACCCAGAGTCCGACCTCCGGCCCTCCGACTTCGCCGTGGTTACCGGTACGTCGCTGTCTTTGTATCTTTAACCGAAGCGTGATGTCGCTACGACGAATATCTGAAGCAGCCGCTTTGGTTTCCCGTCTCCAAGCGATAAGAAGACGCCCGTCCGGGCGCTGTACGTGCACGACGGTTTCCGTAGGGATCACCACGACAACGACCTCGCCATCCTGGAGCTGTCCCGCCCGCTGGACTTTAGCCCCGCCCTCATCCACCTCTGCCTGCCCGAGAAGGACTTCTGCGAAAACATCCTGATGCATGCTGGGAAGACGGGCGTCGCCGCGCAGCGGGGGAGCAGTCGGACGGAGACACTCGTCCACGTGACGCTGGACGAGTGTCGCGGACGGATGAACGGCTCGCATCGGCTGAGCAACAAAATGTTCTGCATGGCGAGGCGGAACGAAGCCGAGAGGAGCCCGAAGGACCCCCTCAGGAACCAAAATGGCCCCCAGAGGAGCCCGAAGGACCCCCTCAGGAACCAAAATGGCCCCCAGAGGAGCCTGAAGGACCCTTTATGGCAGCAACAAAGAGCCGAGAGGAGCCTGAAGGACCCTTTATGGCACCAAAATGGCACCCAGAGTAGCCAGAACAAACCTTTGAGGCATCTAAACGCAGCACCAAGAATGCTGAACAGACATTTAGGACACCAAAATGGCACCCAGAGAGGCCCGAGGGACCCTTTCAGGCACCAAAATGGCACCCAGAGAGGCCCGAGGACCCTTTCAGGCACCAAAATGGCACCCAGAGAGGACCGAGGACCCTTTCAGGCACCAAAATGGCACCCAGAGAAGCTTGAACTCAGCAGGAAAAAGGTCAGATATTCAGAGTCCCGAGACTTCAGAATCGGAGCGTGGTTCGGGGCGATGTGGACGGCTGTTGCCAGGGACGCCGGTTGCCACGGTGGAGCGAGGGACAGCGTTTCTAACCGGGCTGCTGATGTCGTCGTCCTCGGGTTGCTGTGGCGACGGCGACCTGCTTGTGTTTACCAAACTGTCCCGCTACCTGAGTTGGATCAGACCGCGGCTGCACGCGGCCGAGGACTACGTCACCCCACAGATCCACCTGGACCCCGAGGACCTCTAGGAACCTCACACACACACACACACACACACACACACACACACACACACACACACACACACACACACACACACACACACACACACACACACACACACACACACACACACACAGAGACACCTACACACACACACACACAGAGACACCTACACACACACACACACACACAGACACACACACACACACACACACACACACAGACACCTACACACACACACACACACACACACACACACAGAGACACCTACACACACACACACACATACACACACACACAGAGACACCCACACACACACACACACACACACACACACCTCACATACAAACACACACACACACACACAAAAATGTATTCTACCCTCAACGGATGTTTTTTTATCTTCAATACAAATATAAGAATCAAGCGTTACGGTGATGATATTCTTCTTTACTTCATTAATAACTTTGTTATGGGGTGGGGGTTGGTGTGTGGGGGGGTGGGGGTTGTTGGGGGGGGGGGGTTGGTGTGGGGGGTGTGTGTCCCCGTCTAAACGTTCAAAATGTTTGACTGAGTCTTGAAATTGTTTGCAGAACATTCAATTAAAACATGTACATAAAGATTATATTTATGTTCAGTTTGTATTTTAAGTGCATAAAGTAAAGACTCCAGTACCCACAATGCACCTTCCAAAGCCTCCAGCAAACAGAGAAGAAGTTCAACACGCCGTGAAAAACCAGCATCTTTTATTCCACAAAGAAAATCCAAATGAACAGAATGAAGTGAGTGTTTCCAGGCCGTCCCAGCCAGACGGGATTGTGGGTAACGTAGTCTAGGAGACGGAGGACAGAGGAGGAAACGGGTTCTGTTTACTGACCACGAGCTTCTGGTGCTGATGGGAGATGTAGCCTTTGATGTAGCCCTGACAGGAAACACATGAAGAAGAGATGTTGATCTGCTTCCTGTCTCCATCCATCCATCGCTCTGAATGAATGGATGAAAAACACACACCAAAACAATGTGTGTGTGTGTGTGTGTGTGTGTGTGTGTGTGTGTGTGTGTCTACCTGTGTGTATGTGTGTGTGTATGTGTGTGTGTGTGTGTGTGTGTCTGTGTGTGTGTGTGTCTGTGTGTGTGTCTACCTGTGTGTATGTGTGTGTGTCTGTGTGTATGTGTGTGTGTGTGTGTGTGTGTGTGTGTGTGTGTGTGTATGTGTGTGTCTGTGTGTATGTGTGTGTGTGTGTGTGTGTGTGTGTGTGTGTGTGTGTGTATGTGTGTGTGTGTGTGTGTGTGTTTGTGTGTGTGTGTGTGTGTGTGTGTGTGTGTGTGTGTGTGTATGTGTGTGTGTGTGTGTGTGTGTGTGTGTGTGTGTGTGTGTGTGTGTGTGTGTGTGTGTGTGTGTGTGTGTGTGTGTGTGTGTGTGTGTGTGTGTGTGTATGTATGTGTGTGTGTGTGTGTGTGTCTGTGTGTGTGTGTGTCTGTGTGTGTGTCTACCTGTGTGTATGTGTGTGTGTCTGTGTGTATGTGTGTGTCTGTGTGTATGTGTGTGTGTGTGTGTGTGTGTGTGTCTACCTGTGTGTATGCTAGAGGCTGACATTTTTTGGGAATTCCCATGGGTCACGGGATTCCCGTGGGATTCCTGCAGGATGGGAGTCATATTTACTATTAATCACGGGATTTGGATCTGCAGGATAAATGGTTAGAAGGAGCAGACGGGGATGGAATCAACCAATAGCAAAGACGACAAAAATCTAAATGTACCTAAATGCAAAAAAGTAAATGCACCATTTTGTTTCCTTTTAATACGCCTACAATGTAACGCAATTAAAAAATAACTACACCCTCCAGCCCGTCCCAGAAGCCATCAGTGCTTTTTGTAACTCAAAGAGCAGTGATGGAGAGAGCTAACAGCCGCGGAGGGTCGATGTGGCAAAAATGATTTACAGCAAAGTCAGAAGTAATGACATGTCTATTAAGTTAACAGAACTGGTCGGAAAGTCTGAAATATTAATTAAGTTTATGAGAGTAGAATGTGACGGTGATAGCACGATGTACGCTGCTTGTAAGACATGCTTAGTCTTAGTCAAGTGACGAGGGACGAGCGGTCTGAAGAGGTATCACTCGGGAAAGAATCAGCCGAGCATCGCTTCGATGAGCAGATTAAATCAAATTCTATGTATTAACTAAACACTAACTGAAGAAAAACATAAATGGGAGCGGTACAGGAGCGTGAGTCAGTTTAAACAGGAGCGGGATGGGATTAGTTTTAAACTTTGGTCTGGGAGGGGGACGGGACAGGAGTGAAAATCTACTGCCGTGTCATCCTCTAGT
>JABXJD010002443.1:7500-20000 GCA_013375575.1 Percina caprodes
AGGTCCACCGCTTCTGCATACTCCCCTTCTCCGGTCGGCACTTAGAAAAATTTCCACACTTTGAAAAATTTCGACCGGGAAGGTGACTCTAAGCGGGACAAGGTCCGCTTCTGCATACTCCCCTTCTCGGTCGGCACTTAGAAAAAGAAGCGGCTCAGCTTGACTCGCTCTCTCTCCGGGAGCTTCCTCGGAGAAGAGGCCCTGATGAAATCATCCGGGATAGACGCACCGTGTGCGGACTGAGCTGCGGGGACTCTCCCTCTCAACCTCCGCCCGGTTCCTGCGGAGGAAAGGCGTCTAAACTAAGTTAAATTCATCCGGGAGACGCACCGTCTTCGGACTGAGCTGTGGGGACTCTCCTCTCAACCTCCGCCCGGTTCCTGCGGAGGAAAGGGTCTAAACTAAGTTAAATTCATCCGGGAGAGCGCACCGTCTTCGGACTGAGCTGTGGGCACTCTCCCTCTCACCTCCGCCAAAGTTAAAGTGGAGGAAAGGGCGTCTAAACGCGGTTAAAGTCATCCGGGGGAGACGCACCGTCTTCGGGCTGAGCTGTGGGCACTCTCCTCTCACCTCCGCCAAAGTTAAAGTGGAGGAAGGGCGTCTGAACGCGGTTAAAGTCATCCGGGAGACGCACCGTCTTCGGACTGAGCTGTGGGGACTCTCGCTCTCACCTCCGCCAAAGTTAAAGTGGAGGAAAGGGCGTCTAAGCGGTTAAAGTCATCCGGGAGACGCACCGTCTTCGGACTGAGCTGTGGGGACTCTCGCTCTCACCTCCGCCAAAGTTAAAGTGGAGGAAAGGGCGTCTAAACGCGGTTAAAGCAATCCGGGGGAGACGCTCCGTCTTCGGACTGAGCTGTGGGGACTCTCCTATCACCTCCGCCAAAGTTAAAGTGGAGGAAAGGGCGTCTAACGCGGTTAAAGCAATCCGGGAGACGCTCCGTCTTCGGACTGAGCTGTGGGGACTCTCGCTCTCACCTCCGCCAAAGTTAAAGTGGAGGAAGGGCGTCTAAAGCGGTTAAAGTCATCCGGGAGACGCACCGTCTTCGGACTGAGCTGTGGGGACTCTCGCTCTCACCTCCGCCAAAGTTAAAGTGGAGGAAAGGGCGTCTAAGCGGTTAAAGTCATCCGGGAGACGCACCGTCTTCGGGCTGAGCTGTGGGGACTCTCGCTCTCACCTCCGCCAAAGTTAAAGTGGAGGAAAGGGCGTCTAAACGCGGTTAAAGTCATCCGGGGGAGACGCACCGTCTTCGGGCTGAGCTGTGGGGACTCTCGCTCTCACCTCCGCCAAAGTTAAAGTGGAGGAAAGGGCGTCTAAACGCGGTTAAAGTCATCCGGGGGAGACGCACCGTCTTCGGGCTGAGCTGTGGGGACTCTCGCTCTCACCTCCGCCAAAGTTAAAGTGGAGGAAGGGGCGTCTAAGCGGTTAAAGCATCCGGGAGACGCACCGTCTTCGGACTGAGCTGTGGGGACTCTCCCTCACCTCCGCCAAAGTTAAAGTGGAGGAAAGGGCGTCTAAGCGGTTAAAGCATCCGGGAGACGCACCGTCTTCGGACTGAGCTGTGGGGACTCTGCCTCTCACCTCCGCCAAAGTTAAAGTGGAGGAAAGGGCGTCTAAGCGGTTAAAGTCATCCGGGAGACGCACCGTCTTCGGACTGAGCTGTGGGGACTCTGCCTATCACCTCCGCCAAAGTTAAAGTGGAGGAAAGGGCGTCTAAGCGGTTAAAGTCATCCGGGAGGCACCGTCTTCGGACTGAGCTGTGGGGACTCTGCCTATCACCTCCGCCAAAGTTAAAGTGGAGGAAAGGGCGTCTAAACGCGGTTAAAGTCATCCGGGAGACGCACCGTCTTCGGACTGAGCTGTGTCCACTCTCCCTCTTCTCATGCTCCTGGTAACATCGGAAGAACCACAGGGACAAAGTGGTTGAGAAAACTTCCGTGATGAGACGCAAAAAAAGTGCGTACTAAGCTCTGCCGACCGCCCCTCGCATCCTCCGCCGGGTTACAGCGGAGGAAAGGGTAAAAATGCGGTAAAAATCGTCCGAGAGAAGACGCTGCGTCCGGGGACTAAGCTCTGCTGACCGCCCCTCGCATCCTCCGCCGGGTTACAGCGGAGGAAGGGCGTTAAAATGCGGTAAAAATCGTCCGAGAAGACGCACCATCCGGGGACTAAGCTCTGCTGACCGCCCCTCGCATCCTCCGCCGGGTTACAGCGGAGGAAAGGGCGTTAAAATGCGGTAAAAATCGTCCGAGAAAGACGCACCGTCCGGGACTAAGCTCTGCTGCCGCCCCTCGCATCCTCCGCCGGGTTACAGCGGAGGAAAGGGCGTCAAAATGCGGTAAAAATCGTCCGAGAAAGACGCACCGTCCGGGACTAAGCTCTGCTGACCGCCCCTCGCATCCTCCGCCGGGTTACAGCGGAGGAAAGGGCGTCAAAATGCGGTAAAAATCGTCCGAGAAAAGACGCACCGTCCGGGGACTGAGCTCCGCCAGCTCTCCCTCTCATCCTCCGCCCGTTAACCATGGAGAAACCGCCACATTGCCGTTAAATTCATCCGGAGGAACGCTCCATGAGCGGACTCACACTCCGGTGCTTCTCGTTGCCTTTCTCTGGAGGCCCATGTTTTAAAAACTGGGTTTCGAAATCGTGCAGAGGTGGCTGCCAAAACCACCCCAAAGTGACGCACCGGAGAAGGCAAATTTTGCAGAAGCGGTACACCCTCTACCGCTTCTCCCCCTCGGTCGAAAAACTTAGAAAAAATCCCGAAATGTTCGCCCTGGTAACCTAACGTGTTTCGACCGAGGAAGGGGCGGTTTGCAGATGCGGGTGACCTTATCCCGCTTCTGCATTTTCTGCCTTCCTCGGTCGAAATTTTTCCTTTTTTACACTTTAGACAGGCTCCAGAGAGGTCTTGCTCAAAGCTTATCCCCAGTTTGTGGCTCTGTTGCTGGGCCGTGACCTCCAGGGCCATGGGCCTCCACTAGAAGGCCCAACATGATGCACTGACGCTGGGTTAACAGGCTCCAGCACCCCCATGCTCCTGCCCAAGGCCCAGTGTGAGTGTGACTGAGTCTGGCTGATGAGCTCCAGGGCTACAGGCCTCCACTATATGCCCCAAAATGATGCACTGAAGCTGGGTTAACACTCTCCAGCACCCCCATGCTGCCTCCCATGGCCCAGTAGGAGGCTCTGTCTCTGGACAGTGACCTCCAGGGCTACAGGCCTCCACTAAAGGCCCAAAATGATGCACTGAAGCTGGGTTAACACTCTCCAGCACCCCCATGCTGCCTCCCATGGCCCAGTAGGAGGCTCTGTCTCTGGACAGTGCCCTCCAGGGCTACAGGCCTCCACTGAAAGGCCCAAAATGATGCACTGAAGCTGGGTTAACACTCTCCAGCACCCCCATGCTGCCTCCCATGGCCCAGTAGGAGGCTCTGTCTCTGGACAGTGCCCTCCAGGGCTATAGTCCTCCACTAAAGGCCCAAAATGATGCACTGAGGCTGGGTTAACACCCTCCAGCACCCACACACTCACTCCCAAGGCCCAGTAAGGGCTCTGTCTCTGGGCTGATGACCTCCAGGGCTATAGTCCTCCACTAAAGGCCCAAAATGATGCACTGAGGCTGGGTTAACAGGCTCCAGCACCCACACACTCACTCACAAGGCCCAGTAGGAGGCTCTGTCTCTGGGCAGTGACCTCCAGGGCTATAGGCCTCCACTATAAGGCCATGGTTGTGGCTCTGAGTCTGGCCTTTGACCTCCAGGGCTACAAGCCTCCACTATATGCCCCAAAATGATGCACTGAGGCTGGGTTAACAGGCTCCAGCACCCACACACACTCACAAGGCCCAGTAGGAGGCTCTGTCTCTGGGCTGATGACCTCCAGGGCTATAGGCCTCCACTATATGCCCCAAAATGATGCACTGAGGCTGGGTTAACAGGCTCCAGCACCCACACACTCACTCACAAGGCCCAGTAGGAGGCTCTGTCTCTGGGCTGATGACCTCCAGGGCTATAGGCCTCCACTATATGCCCAAAAATGATGCACTGAAGCTGGGTTAACACTCTCCAGCACCCCTATGCTCCCTCCCAAGGCCCAGACAGGGGCTCTGTCTCTGGGCAGTGACCTCCAGGGCTACAGGCCTCCACTATAAGGCCCAGTGGCATGCACTGAGGCTGGGTTAACACTCTCCAGCACCCACACTCACTCCAAAGGCCCAGAAAGGTGCTCTGTCTCTGGGCTGATGACCTCCAGGGCTGCAGGCCTCCACTATAAGGCCCAGTGGCATGCACTGACACTGGGTTAACACCCTCCAGCACCCCCTTGCTCCCTCCCAAGGCCCAGTAAGGGCTCTGTCTCTGGGCAGTGACCTCCAGGCCTATAGGCCTCCACTATAAGGCCCAGTGGCATGCACTGACACTGGGTTAACACCCTCCAGCACCCCCATGCTCCCTCCCAAGGCCCAGAAAGGGGCTCTGTCTCTGGGCTGATGACCTCCAGAGCTACAGGCCTCCACTATATGCCCCAAAATGATGCACTGAAGCTGGGTTAACATGCTCCAGCACCCCCATGCTCCCTCAAGGGCCCAGAAAGGGGCACTGAGCCTGGCCTTTGACCTCCAGGGCTACAGGCCTCCACTATAAGGCCATGCTTGAGGCTCTGAGTCTGGCCTTTGACCTCCAGGGCTACAGGCCTCCACTATATGCCCCAAAATGATGCACTGAAGCTGGGTTAACACCCTTCAGCAGCCACACACTCACTCCCAAGGCCCAGTAAGAGGCTCTGTGTCTGGGCTGATGACCTCCAGGGCTACAGGCCTCCACTATATGCCCCAAAATGAGGCACTGAGGCTGGGTTAACAGGCTCCAGCACCCACACACTCACTCACAAGGCCCAGAAAGGGCCACTGAGCCTGGCCTTTGACCTCCAGGGCTATAGGCCTCCACTATAAGGCCCAAAATGATGCACTAAGGCTGGGTTAACACTCTCCAGCACCCATATGCTCCCTCCCAAGGCCCAGAAAGGGGCTCTGTCTCTGGCCTTTGACCTCCAGGGCTACAGGCCTCCACTATATGCCCCAAAATGATGCACTGAAGCTGGGTAACACCCTCCAGCACCAACACACTCACTTACAAGGCCCAGAAAGAGGCTCTGTCTCCGGGCAGTGACCTCCAGGGCTACAGGCCTCCACTATATGCCCCAAAATGATGCACTGAAGTTGGGTTAACACCCTCCAGCACCCCATGCTCCCTCCCATGGCCCAGTAAGAGGCTCTGTCTCTGGGCAGTGACCTCCAGGGCTACAGGCCTCCACTATAAGGCCATGCCTGTGGCTCTGTCTCTGGGCTGATGACCTCCAGGGCTACAGGCCTCCACTATATGCCCCAAAATGATGCACTGAAGCTGGGTTAACACCCTCCAGCACCCCTATGCTCCCTCCCAAGGCCCAGTAAGAGGCTCTGTCTCTGGGCAGTGACCTCCAGGGCTCCCAGCCTCCCCATAAGCCCCAAAGACATGCACTCACACTGGGCTAACACCCTCCAGCACCCACACACTCCTCCCAAGGCCCAGAAAGAGGCTCTGTCTCTGGGCAGTGACCTCCAGGCCTACAGGCCTCCACTATAAGCCCCTGTCTCCACCTCTAAGTCTGGCTGATGACCTCCAGGGCTCCCAGCCTCCCCCATAAGCCCCAAAGACATGCACTCACACTGGGCTAACACCCTCCAGCACCCACACACTCACTCCCCAGGCCCACTTAGGGGCTCTGACTCTGGGCAGTGACCTCCAGGGCTATAGGCCTCCACTATAAGGCCCAAAATGATGCACTGAGGCTGGGTTAACACTCTCCAGCACCCATATGCTCCCTCCCAAGGCCCAGAAAGGGGCTCTGTCTCTGGGCAGTAACCTCCAGGGCTACAGGCCTCCGCTATAAGGCCATGCTTGTGGCTCTGAGCCTGGCCTTTGACCTCCAGGGCTACAGGCCTCCACTATATGCCCCAAAATGATGCACTGAAGCTGGGTTAACACTCTCCAGCACCCCTATGCGCCCTCCCAAGGCCCAGGTATGGGCTCTGAGCCTGGCCTTTGACCTCCAGGGCTACAGGCCTCCACTATATGCCCCAAAATGATGCACTGAAGCTGGGTTAAAGCCCTCCAGCACCCACACACTCACTCACAAGGCCCAGAAAGGGGCTCTGTCTCTGGGCAGTGACCTCCAGGGCTACAGGCCTCCACTATATGCCCCAAAATGATGCACTGAAGTTGGGTTAACACCCTCCAGCACCCCCATGCTCCCTCCCATGGCCCAGTAAGAGGCTCTGTCTCTGGGCAGTGACCTCCAGGGCTACAGGCCTCCACTATAAGGCCATGCCTGTGGCTCTGTCTCTGGGCTGATGACCTCCAGGGCTACAGGCCTCCACTATATGCCCCAAAATGATGCACTGAAGCTGGGTTAACACCCTCCAGCACCCCTATGCTCCCTCCCAAGGCCCAGTAAGAGGCTCTGTCTCTGGGCAGTGACCTCCAGGGCTCCAGCCTCCCCATAAGCCCCAAAGACATGCACTGACGCTGGGTTAACACCCTCCAGCACCCACACACTCCCTCCCAAGGCCCAGAAAGAGGCTCTGTCTCTGGGCAGTGACCTCCAGGCCTACAGGCCTCCACTATAAGCCCCTGTCTCCACCTCTAAGTCTGGCTGATGACCTCCAGGGCTCCCAGCCTCCCCATAAGCCCCAAAGACATGCACTCACACTGGGCTAACACCCTCCAGCACCCACACTCCTCCCCAGGCCCACTTAGGGGCTCTGACTCTGGGCAGTGACCTCCAGGGCTATAGGCCTCCACTATAAGGCCCAAAATGATGCACTGAGGCTGGGTTAACACTCTCCAGCACCCATATGCTCCCTCCCAAGGCCCAGAAAGGGGCTCTGTCTCTGGGCAGTAACCTCCAGGGCTACAGGCCTCCGCTATAAGGCCATGCTTGTGGCTCTGAGCCTGGCCTTTGACCTCCAGGGCTACAGGCCTCCACTATATGCCCCAAAATGATGCACTGAAGCTGGGTTAACACTCTCCAGCACCCACACACGCCCTCCCAAGGCCCAGGTATGGGCACTGAGCCTGGCCTTTGACCTCCAGGGCTACAGGCCTCCACTATATGCCCCAAAATGATGCACTGAAGCTGGGTTAACAGCCCTCCAGCACCCACACACTCACTCACAAGGCCCAGAAAGGGGCTCTGTCTCTGGGCAGTGACCTCCAGGGCTACAGGCCTCCACTATAAGGCCCAGTGGCATGCACTGAGGCTGGGTTAACACTCTCCAGCACCCACACACTCACTCACAAGGCCCAGTAAGAGGCTCTGTCTCTAGGCAGTGACCTCCAGGGCTACAGGCCTCCACTATAAGCCCCAAAATGATGCACTGAAGCTGGGTTAACAGGCTCCAGCACCCACACACTCACTCACAAGGCCCAGTTATGGGCACTGAGCCTGGCCTTTGACCTCCAGGGCTACAGGCCTCCACTATATGCCCCAAAATGATGCACTGAAGCTGGGTTAACACTCTCCAGCACCCACACACCCACTCACAAGGCCCAGAAAGGGGCTCTGTCTCTGGGCAGTGAGCTCCAGGCCTACAGGCCTCCACTATAAGGCCCAAAATGATGCACTGAAGCTGGGTTAACACCCTCCAGCACCCCTATGCTCCCTCCCAAGGCCCAGTAAGAGGCTCTGTCTCTGGGCAGTGACCTCCAGGGCTATAGGCCTCCACTATAAGGCCCAAAATGATGCACTGAGGCTGGGTTAACACTCTCCAGCACCCATATGCTCCCTCCCAAGGCCCAGAAAGGGGCTCTGTCTCTGGGCAGTGACCTCCAGGCCTACAGGCCTCCACTATAAGGCCCAAAATGATGCACTGAAGCTGGGTTAACACCCTCCAGCACCCCTATGCTCCCTCCCAAGGCCCAGTAAGAGGCTCTGTCTCTGGGCAGTGACCTCCAGGGCTATAGGCCTCCACTATATGCCCCAAAATGATGCACTGAGGCTGGGTTAACAGGCTCCAGCACCCACACTCACTCACAAGGCCCAGTAGGAGGCTCTCTCTGGGCTGATGACCTCCAGGGCTATAGGCCTCCACTAAAGGCCCAAAATGATGCACTGAGGCTGGGTTAACATGCTCCAGCACCCACACACTCACTCACAAGGCCCAGTTAGGGGCTCTGAGCCTGGCCTTTGACCTCCAGGGCTACAGGCCTCCACTATATGCCCCAAAATGATGCACTGAAGCTGGGTTAACACTCTCCAGCACCCCCATGCTCCCTCCCAAGGCCCAGAAAGGGGCTCTGTCTCTGGGCAGTGACCTCCAGGGCTACAGGCCTCCACTATAATGCCCAGTGGCATGCACTGAGGCTGGGTTAACACTCTCCAGCACCCCATGCTCCCTCCCAAGGCCCAGAAAGGGGCTCTGTCTCTGGCCTTTGACCTCCAGGGCTACAGGCCTCCACTATAAGGCCCAAAATGATGCACTGAAGCTGGGTTAACAGGCTCCAGCACCCCCATGCTCCCTCCCATGGCCCAGTAAGAGGCTCTGTCTCTGGCCTTTGACCTCCAGGGCTACAGGCCTCCACTATATGCCCCAAAATGATGCACTGAAGCTGGGTTAACAGGCTCCAGCACCCACACACTCACTCACAAGGCCCAGTTATGGGCACTGAGCCTGGCCTTTGACCTCCAGGGCTACAGGCCTCCACTATATGCCCCAAAATGATGCACTGAAGCTGGGTTAACACTCTCCAGCACCCACACACCCACTCACAAGGCCCAGAAAGGGCTCTGTCTCTGGGCAGTGAGCTCCAGGCCTACAGGCCTCCACTATAAGGCCCAAAATGATGCACTGAAGCTGGGTTAACACCCTCCAGCACCCCTATGCTCCCTCCCAAGGCCCAGTAAGAGGCTCTGTCTCTGGGCAGTGACCTCCAGGGCTATAGGCCTCCACTATAAGGCCCAAAATGATGCACTGAGGCTGGGTTAACACTCTCCAGCACCCATATGCTCCCTCCCAAGGCCCAGAAAGGGGCTCTGTCTCTGGGCAGTGAGCTCCAGGCCTACAGGCCTCCACTATAAGGCCCAAAATGATGCACTGAAGCTGGGTTAACACCCTCCAGCACCCCTATGCTCCCTCCCAAGGCCCAGTAAGAGGCTCTGTCTCTGGGCAGTGACCTCCAGGGCTATAGGCCTCCACTATATGCCCCAAAATGATGCACTGAGGCTGGGTTAACAGGCTCCAGCACCCACACACTCACTCACAAGGCCCAGTAGGAGGCTCTCTCTCTGGGCTGATGACCTCCAGGGCTATAGGCCTCCACTAAAGGCCCAAAATGATGCACTGAGGCTGGGTTAACATGCTCCAGCACCCACACACTCACTCACAAGGCCCAGTTAGGGGCACTGAGCCTGGCCTTTGACCTCCAGGGCTACAGGCATCCACTATATGCCCCAAAATGATGCACTGAAGCTGGGTTAACACTCTCCAGCACCCCCATGCTCCCTCCCAAGGCCCAGAAAGGGGCTCTGTCTCTGGGCAGTGACCTCCAGAGCTACAGGGCTCCACTATAATGCCCAGTGGCATGCACTGAGGCTGGGTTAACACTCTCCAGCACCCCTATGCTCCCTCCCAAGGCCCAGAAAGGGGCTCTGTCTCTGGCCTTTGACCTCCAGGGCTACAGGCCTCCACTATAAGGCCCAAAATGATGCACTGAAGCTGGATTAACAGGCTCCAGCACCCCCATGCTCCCTCCCATGGCCCAGTAAGAGGCTCTGTCTCTGGCCTTTGACCTCCAGGGCTACAGGCCTCCACTATAAGGACCAAAATGATGCACTGAAGCTGGGTTAACAGGCTCCAGCACCCCCATGCTCCCTCCCATGGCCCAGTAAGAGGCTCTGTCTCTGGGCAGTGACCTCCAGGGCTATAGGCCTCCAATATAAGGCCATGGTTGTGGCTCTGAGCCTGGCCTTTGACCTCCAGGGCTACAGGCCTCCACTATATGCCCCAAAATGATGCACTGAAGCTGGGTTAACATGCTCCAGCACCCACACACTCACTCACAAGGCCCAGTAGGAGGCTCTGTCTCTGGCCTTTGACCTCCAGGGCTACAGGCCTTCTCTAAAGGCCCAAAATGATGCACTGAAGCTGGGTTAACAGGCTCCAGCACCCACACACTCACTCACAAGGCCCAGAAAGAGGCTCTGTCTCTGGCCTTTGACCTCAGGGCTACAGGCATCCACTATAAGGCCATGCCTGTGGCTCTAAGTCTGGCTGATGACCTCCAGGGCTACAGGCCTCCACTATATGCCCCAAAATGATGCACTGAGGCTGGGTTAACAGGCTCCAGCACCCACACTCACTCCCAAGGCCCAGTTAGGGGCACTGTCTCTTGGGCAGTGACCTCCAGGGCTACAGGCCTCCACTATAAGGCCCAAAATGATGCACTGAAGCTGGGTTAACAGGCTCCAGCACCCCCATGCTCCCTCCCATGGCCCAGTAAGAGGCTCTGTCTCTGGCCTTTGACCTCCAGGGCTACAGGCCTCCACTATAAGGCCCAAAATGATGCACTGAAGCTGGGTTAACACCCTCCAGCAGCCACACACTCAATCACAAGGCCCAGAAAGGGGCTCTGTCTCTGGGCAGTGACCTCCAGGGCTACAGGCCTCCACTATATGCCCCAAAATGATGCACTGAAGCTGGGTTAACACTCTCCAGCACCCCCATGCTCCTCCCAAGGCCCAGTAGGAGGCTCTGTCTCTGGACAGTGACCTCCAGGGCTACAGGCCTCCACTAAAGGCCCAAAATGATGCACTGAAGCTGGGTTAACACTCTCCAGCACCCCCATGCTCCCTCATGGCCCAGTAGGAGGCTCTGTCTCTGGACAGTGACCTCCAGGGCTATAGGCCTCCACTAAAGGCCCAAAATGATGCACTGAGGCTGGGTTAACACCCTCCAGCACCCACACACTCACTCCCAAGGCCCAGTAAGGGGCTCTGTCTCTGGGCTGATGACCTCCAGGGCTATAGTCCTCCACTAAAGGCCCAAAATGATGCACTGAGGCTGGGTTAACAGGCTCCAGCACCCACACACTCCTCCCAAGGCCCAGAAAGAGGCTCTGTCTCTGGGCAGTGACCTCAGGCCTACAGGCCTCCACTATAAGCCCCTGTCTCCACCTCTAAGTCTGGCTGATGACCTCCAGGGCTCCCAGCCTCCCCATAAGCCCCAAAGACATGCACTCTCACTGGGCTAACACCCTACACCATGCTCCCCACTAACTGCCTGGAAGTCTGCCCCACGACCTCCATGCCCACCAGCCTCCCTCAACCCCAACACAAACCCTCCAGGCCCGCCAGCCCAACACACCCCTACCCCTTACTCCGACCCTCCAGGGACCCTGCGCACCAGGCGGACCTGTGTACCCGAACTTAAGCACCCCTCCTCGGACTAAACACCCCCATCCACCTCCGCGGAGTTTCGTGCCCCTGGTAACCTAAATAAAACTTTGTACCCCTGGTAACCTATCTAAACCTTCGTGCCTGGTTACCTAACTTTTTCTAAGTGTCTCAACACTTTGAAAATTTTAGATTATTTTTCGTGCCCTGGTTACCTAACTTTTTTTCTAAGTGTCTCAACACTTTGAAACTTTTAGATTTTTTTTTTTGTGCCCCTGGTTACCTAAGTGTTCCAATACTTTAACATTGCCTACCTTAAGAGAGTCATGGCTACTCCCTCCGTTTGGACTCTGCCGTTTTTTCTAAGTGTTGAGCTCCAGGGACCCAAGGGAGGTCCGACAGGGGCTGAGCCGCGCTCAGGCCTCACAGTCGGCCTCCCTCTCCGGTCCCCACACCCCCATGGATGTGGGGACTCTGCCGTTTTTTCTAAGTGTTGAGCTCCAGGGACATGAGGGAGGTCCGACAGGGGCTGAGCCCGCTCAGGCCTCACGGTCGGCCTCCCTCTCGGTCCCCACACCCCGGTGGATGTGGGGACTCTGCCGTTTTTCTAAGTGTTGAGCTCCAGGGACATGAGGGAGGTCCGACAGGGGCTGAGCCCGCGCTCAGGCCTCACGGTCGGCCTCCTCTCCGGTCCCCACACCCCGGTGGATGTGGGGACTCTGCCGTTTTTCTAAGTGTTGAGCTCCAGGGACATGAGGGAGGTCCGACAGGGGCTGAGCCCGCTCAGGCCTCACAGTCGGCCTCCTCTCCGGTCCCCACACCCCCATGGATGTGGGGACTCCGCCGTTTTTTCTAAGTGTCTCAATACTTTGAAACTTTTCAATTTTTTTTCGCGCCCTGGTACAATAACTGACTTCCAGAGAGAGGAGGAGGTCGGACCGGGGCTGAGCCCACGCTCAGGCCTCACGGTCGGCCTCCCTCTCCGATCCCCACACCCCCATGGATGTGGGGACTCTGCCGTTTTTCTAAGTGTTGAGCTCCAGGGACATGAGGGAGGTCCGACAGGAGCTGA
>JABXJD010002443.1:30000-42500 GCA_013375575.1 Percina caprodes
GCTTCTGCATACTCCCCTTCTCCGGTCGGCACTTAGAAAAATTTCGGGACTTTGAAAATTTTCGACCGGGGAAGGTGACCCATAAGCGGGACAAGGTCCACCGCTTCTGCATACTCCCTTCTCCGGTCGGCACTTAGAAAAATTTCGGGACTTTGAAAAATTTCGACCGGGGAAGGTGACCCATAAGCGGGACAAGGTCCACCGCTTCTGCATACTCCCCTTCTCCGGTCGGCACTTAGAAAAATTTCGGGACTTTGAAAAATTTCGACCGGGGAAGGTGACCCATAAGCGGGACAAGGTCCACCGCTTCTGCATACTCCCCTTCTCCGGTCGGCACTTAGAAAAATTTCCACACTTTGAAAATTTTCGACCGGGGAAGGTGACCCATAAGCGGGACAAGGTCCACCGCTTCTGCATTCTCCTTCTCCGGTCGGCACTTAGAAAAATTTCCACACTTTGAAAATTTTCGACCGGGGAAGGTGACCCATAAGCGGGACAAGGTCCACCGCTTCTGCATACTCCCCTTCTCCGGTCGGCACTTAGAAAAATTTCGGGACTTTGAAAATTTTCGACCGGGGAAGGTGACCCATAAGCGGGACAAGGTCCACCGCTTCTGCATACTCCCCTTCTCCGGTCGGCACTTAGAAAAATTTCCACACTTTGAAAAATTTCGACCGGGGAAGGTGACTCATAAGCGGGACAAGGTCCACCGCTTCTGCATACTCCCCTTCTCCGGTCGGCACTTAGAAAAATTTCGGGACTTTGAAAATTTTCGACCGGGGAAGGTGACCCATAAGCGGGACAAGGTCCACCGCTTCTGCATACTCCCCTTCTCCGGTCGGCACTTAGAAAAATTTCGGGACTTTGAAAATTTTCGACCGGGGAAGGTGACCCATAAGCGGGACAAGGTCCACCGCTTCTGCATACTCCCCTTCTCCGGTCGGCACTTAGAAAAATTTCCACACTTTGAAAAATTTCGACCGGGGAAGGTGACTCATAAGCGGGACAAGGTCCACCGCTTCTGCATACTCCCCTTCTCCGGGCACTTAGCGGCGCTTGACTCGCTCTCTCTCCGGGAGCTTCCTCCGGAGAAGAGGCCCTGATGAAATCATCCGGGATAGACGCACCGTGTGCGGACTGAGCTGCGGGGACTCTCCCTCTCAACCTCCGCCCGGTTCCTGCGGAGGAAAGGGCGTCTAAACTAAGTTAAATTCATCCGGGAGAGACGCACCGTCTTCGGACTGAGCTGTGGGCACTCTCCCTCTCAACCTCCGCCCGGTTCCTGCGGAGGAAAGGGGTCTAAACTAAGTTAAATTCATCCGGGAGAGCGCACCGTCTTCGGACTGAGCTGTGGGCACTCTCCCTCTCACCTCCGCCAAAGTTAAAGTGGAGGAAAGGGCGTCTAAACGCGGTTAAGGTCGTCCGGGAGACGCACCGTCTTCGGGCTGAGCTGTGGGCACTCTCCCTCTCACCTCCGCCAAAGTTAAAGTGGAGAAAGGGCGTCTAACGCGGTTAAAGTCATCCGGGAGACGCACCGTCTTCGGACTGAGCTGTGGGGACTCTCGCTCTCACCTCCGCCAAAGTTAAAGTGGAGGAAAGGGCGTCTAAGCGGTTAAAGTCATCCGGGAGACGCACCGTCTTCGGGCTGAGCTGTGGGGACTCTCGCTCTCACCTCCGCCAAAGTTAAAGTGGAGGAAAGGGCGTCTAAACGCGTTAAAGCAATCCGGGAGACGCTCCGTCTTCGGACTGAGCTGTGGGGACTCTCCCTATCACCTCCGCCAAAGTTAAAGTGGAGGAAAGGGCGTCTAAGCGGTTAAAGCAATCCGGGGGAGACGCTCCGTCTTCGGACTGAGCTGTGGGGACTCTCGCTCTCACCTCCGCCAAAGTTAAAGTGGAGGAAAGGGCGTCTAAGCGGTTAAAGTCATCCGGGAGACGCACCGTCTTCGGGCTGAGCTGTGGGGACTCTCGCTCTCACCTCCGCCAAAGTTAAAGTGGAGGAAAGGGCGTCTAAACGCGGTTAAAGTCATCCGGGGGAGACGCACCGTCTTCGGGCTGAGCTGTGGGGACTCTCGCTCTCACCTCCGCCAAAGTTAAAGTGGAGGAAAGGGCGTCTAAACGCGGTTAAAGTCATCCGGGGGAGACGCACCGTCTTCGGGCTGAGCTGTGGGGACTCTCGCTCTCACCTCCGCCAAAGTTAAAGTGGAGGAAAGGGCGTCTAAGCGGTTAAAGTCATCCGGGGACGCACCGTCTTCGGGCTGAGCTGTGGGGACTCTCGCTCTCACCTCCGCCAAAGTTAAAGTGGAGGAAAGGGCGTCTAAGCGGTTAAAGCATCCGGGAGACGCTCCGTCTTCGGACTGAGCTGTGGGGACTCTCCCTATCACCTCCGCCAAAGTTAAAGTGGAGGAAAGGGCGTCTAAACGCGGTTAAAGCAATCCGGGGGAGACGCTCCGTCTTCGGACTGAGCTGTGGGGACTCTGCCTATCACCTCCGCCAAAGTTAAAGTGGAGGAAAGGGCGTCTAAACGCGGTTAAAGTCATCCGGGGGAGACGCACCGTCTTCGGACTGAGCTGTGGGGACTCTGCCTATCACCTCCGCCAAAGTTAAAGTGGAGGAAAGGGCGTCTAAACGCGGTTAAAGTCATCCGGGGGAGACGCACCGTCTTCGGACTGAGCTGTGGGGACTCTGCCTATCACCTCCGCCAAAGTTAAAGTGGAGGAAAGGGCGTCTAAACGCGGTTAAAGTCATCCGGGGGAGACGCACCGTCTTCGGACTGAGCTGTGTCCACTCTCCCTCTTCTCATGCTCCTGGTAACATCGGAAGAACCACAGGGACAAAGTGGTTGAGAAAACTTCCGTGATGAGACGCAAAAAAAGTGCGTACTAAGCTCTGCCGACCGCCCCTCGCATCCTCCGCCGGGTTACAGCGGAGGAAAGGGCGTAAAAATGCGGTAAAAATCGTCCGAGAGAAGACGCTGCGTCCGGGGACTAAGCTCTGCTGACCGCCCCTCGCATCCTCCGCCGGGTTACAGCGGAGGGAAGGGCGTTAAAATGCGGTAAAAATCGTCCGAGAGAAGACGCACCATCCGGGGACTAAGCTCTGCTGACCGCCCCTCGCATCCTCCGCCGGGTTACAGCGGAGGAAAGGGCGTTAAAATGCGGTAAAAATCGTCCGAGAAAAGACGCACCGTCCGGGACTAAGCTCTGCTGCCGCCCCTCGCATCCTCCGCCGGGTTACAGCGGAGGAAAGGGCGTCAAAATGCGGTAAAAATCGTCCGAGAAAAGACGCACCGTCCGGGGACTAAGCTCTGCTGACCGCCCCTCGCATCCTCCGCCGGGTTACAGCGGAGGAAAGGGCGTCAAAATGCGGTAAAAATCGTCCGAGAAAAGACGCACCGTCCGGGGACTGAGCTCCGCCAGCTCTCCCTCTCATCCTCCGCCCGTTAACCATGGAGGAAACGCCGCCACATTGCCGTTAAATTCATCCGGAGGGAACGCTCCATGAGCGGACTCACACTCCGGTGCTTCTCGTTGCCTTTCTCTGGAGGCCCATGTTTTAAAAACTGGGTTTCGAAATCGTGCAGAGGGTGGCTGCCAAAACCACCCCAAAGTGACGCGCACCGGAGAAGGCAAATTTTGCAGAAGCGGTACACCCTCTACCGCTTCTCCCCTTCCTCGGTCGAAAAACTTAGAAAAAATCCCGAAATGTTCGCCCCTGGTAACCTAACGTGTTTCGACCGAGGAAGGGCGGTTTGCAGATGCGGGTGACCTTATCCCGCTTCTGCATTTTCTGCCTTCCTCGGTCGAAATTTTTTCCTTTTTTACACTTTAGACAGGCTCCAGAGAGGTCTTGCTCAAAGCTTATCCCCAGTTTGTGGCTCTGTTGCTGGGCCGTGACCTCCAGGGCCATGGGCCTCCACTAGAAGGCCCAACATGATGCACTGACGCTGGGTTAACAGGCTCCAGCACCCCCATGCTCCTGCCCAAGGCCCAGTGTGAGTGTGACTGAGTCTGGCTGATGAGCTCCAGGGCTACAGGCCTCCACTATATGCCCCAAAATGATGCACTGAAGCTGGGTTAACACTCTCCAGCACCCCCATGCTGCCTCCCATGGCCCAGTAGGAGGCTCTGTCTCTGGACAGTGACCTCCAGGGCTACAGGCCTCCACTAAAGGCCCAAAATGATGCACTGAAGCTGGGTTAACACTCTCCAGCACCCCCATGCTGCCTCCCATGGCCCAGTAGGAGGCTCTGTCTCTGGACAGTGCCCTCCAGGGCTACAGGCCTCCACTGAAAGGCCCAAAATGATGCACTGAAGCTGGGTTAACACTCTCCAGCACCCCCATGCTGCCTCCCATGGCCCAGTAGGAGGCTCTGTCTCTGGACAGTGCCCTCCAGGGCTATAGTCCTCCACTAAAAGGCCCAAAATGATGCACTGAGGCTGGGTTAACACCCTCCAGCACCCACACACTCACTCCCAAGGCCCAGTAAGGGGCTCTGTCTCTGGGCTGATGACCTCCAGGGCTATAGTCCTCCACTAAAAGGCCCAAAATGATGCACTGAGGCTGGGTTAACAGGCTCCAGCACCCACACACTCACTCACAAGGCCCAGTAGGAGGCTCTGTCTCTGGGCAGTGACCTCCAGGGCTATAGGCCTCCACTATAAGGCCATGGTTGTGGCTCTGAGTCTGGCCTTTGACCTCCAGGGCTACAAGCCTCCACTATATGCCCCAAAATGATGCACTGAGGCTGGGTTAACAGGCTCCAGCACCCACACACTCACTCACAAGGCCCAGTAGGAGGCTCTGTCTCTGGGCTGATGACCTCCAGGGCTATAGGCCTCCACTATATGCCCCAAAATGATGCACTGAGGCTGGGTTAACAGGCTCCAGCACCCACACACTCACTCACAAGGCCCAGTAGGAGGCTCTCTCTCTGGGCTGATGACCTCCAGGGCTATAGGCCTCCACTATATGCCCAAAAATGATGCACTGAAGCTGGGTTAACACTCTCCAGCACCCCTATGCTCCCTCCCAAGGCCCAGACAGGGGCTCTGTCTCTGGGCAGTGACCTCCAGGGCTACAGGCCTCCACTATAAGGCCCAGTGGCATGCACTGAGGCTGGGTTAACACTCTCCAGCACCCACACACTCACTCCAAAGGCCCAGAAAGGTGCTCTGTCTCTGGGCTGATGACCTCCAGGGCTGCAGGCCTCCACTATAAGGCCCAGTGGCATGCACTGACACTGGGTTAACACCCTCCAGCACCCCCTTGCTCCCTCCCAAGGCCCAGTAAGAGGCTCTGTCTCTGGGCAGTGACCTCCAGGCCTATAGGCCTCCACTATAAGGCCCAGTGGCATGCACTGACACTGGGTTAACACCCTCCAGCACCCCCATGCTCCCTCCCAAGGCCCAGAAAGGGGCTCTGTCTCTGGGCTGATGACCTCCAGAGCTACAGGCCTCCACTATATGCCCCAAAATGATGCACTGAAGCTGGGTTAACATGCTCCAGCACCCCCATGCTCCCTCCAAGGGCCCAGAAAGGGCACTGAGCCTGGCCTTTGACCTCCAGGGCTACAGGCCTCCACTATAAGGCCATGCTTGAGGCTCTGAGTCTGGCCTTTGACCTCCAGGGCTACAGGCCTCCACTATATGCCCCAAAATGATGCACTGAAGCTGGGTTAACACCCTTCAGCAGCCACACACTCACTCCCAAGGCCCAGTAAGAGGCTCTGTGTCTGGGCTGATGACCTCCAGGGCTACAGGCCTCCACTATATGCCCCAAAATGAGGCACTGAGGCTGGGTTAACAGGCTCCAGCACCCACACACTCACTCACAAGGCCCAGAAAGGGCCACTGAGCCTGGCCTTTGACCTCCAGGGCTATAGGCCTCCACTATAAGGCCCAAAATGATGCACTAAGGCTGGGTTAACACTCTCCAGCACCCATATGCTCCCTCCCAAGGCCCAGAAAGGGGCTCTGTCTCTGGCCTTTGACCTCCAGGGCTACAGGCCTCCACTATATGCCCCAAAATGATGCACTGAAGCTGGGGTAACACCCTCCAGCACCAACACACTCACTTACAAGGCCCAGAAAGAGGCTCTGTCTCCGGGCAGTGACCTCCAGGGCTACAGGCCTCCACTATATGCCCCAAAATGATGCACTGAAGTTGGGTTAACACCCTCCAGCACCCCCATGCTCCCTCCCATGGCCCAGTAAGAGGCTCTGTCTCTGGGCAGTGACCTCCAGGGCTACAGGCCTCCACTATAAGGCCATGCCTGTGGCTCTGTCTCTGGGCTGATGACCTCCAGGGCTACAGGCCTCCACTATATGCCCCAAAATGATGCACTGAAGCTGGGTTAACACCCTCCAGCACCCCTATGCTCCCTCCCAAGGCCCAGTAAGAGGCTCTGTCTCTGGGCAGTGACCTCCAGGGCTCCCAGCCTCCCCATAAGCCCCAAAGACATGCACTCACACTGGGCTAACACCCTCCAGCACCCACACACTCACTCCCAAGGCCCAGAAAGAGGCTCTGTCTCTGGGCAGTGACCTCCAGGCCTACAGGCCTCCACTATAAGCCCCTGTCTCCACCTCTAAGTCTGGCTGATGACCTCCAGGGCTCCCAGCCTCCCCATAAGCCCCAAAGACATGCACTCACACTGGGCTAACACCCTCCAGCACCCACACACTCACTCCCCAGGCCCACTTAGGGGCTCTGACTCTGGGCAGTGACCTCCAGGGCTATAGGCCTCCACTATAAGGCCCAAAATGATGCACTGAGGCTGGGTTAACACTCTCCAGCACCCATATGCTCCCTCCCAAGGCCCAGAAAGGGGCTCTGTCTCTGGGCAGTAACCTCCAGGGCTACAGGCCTCCGCTATAAGGCCATGCTTGTGGCTCTGAGCCTGGCCTTTGACCTCCAGGGCTACAGGCCTCCACTATATGCCCCAAAATGATGCACTGAAGCTGGGTTAACACTCTCCAGCACCCCTATGCGCCCTCCCAAGGCCCAGGTATGGGCACTGAGCCTGGCCTTTGACCTCCAGGGCTACAGGCCTCCACTATATGCCCCAAAATGATGCACTGAAGCTGGGTTAAAGCCCTCCAGCACCCACACACTCACTCACAAGGCCCAGAAAGGGGCTCTGTCTCTGGGCAGTGACCTCCAGGGCTACAGGCCTCCACTATATGCCCCAAAATGATGCACTGAAGCTGGGTTAACACTCTCCAGCACCCCCATGCTCCCTCCAAGGCCCAGTAAGAGGCTCTGTCTCTGGGCAGTGACCTCCAGGGCTACAGGCCTCCACTATAAGGCCATGCCTGTGGCTCTGTCTCTGGGCTGATGACCTCCAGGGCTACAGGCCTCCACTATATGCCCCAAAATGATGCACTGAAGCTGGGTTAACACCTCCAGCACCCCATGCTCCCTCCCAAGGCCCAGTAAGAGGCTCTGTCTCTGGGCAGTGACCTCCAGGGCTCCCAGCCTCCCCTATAAGCCCCAAAGACATGCACTGACACTGGGCTAACACCCTCCAGCACCCACACTCACTCCCAAGGCCCAGAAAGAGGCTCTGTCTCTGGGCAGTGACCTCCAGGCCTACAGGCCTCCACTATAAGCCCCTGTCTCCACCTCTAAGTCTGGCTGATGACCTCCAGGGCTCCCAGCCTCCCCATAAGCCCCAAAGACATGCACTCACACTGGGCTAACACCCTCCAGCACCCACACACTCCCCAGGCCCACTTAGGGGCTCTGACTCTGGGCAGTGACCTCCAGGGCTATAGGCCTCCACTATAAGGCCCAAAATGATGCACTGAGGCTGGGTTAACACTCTCCAGCACCCATATGCTCCCTCCCAAGGCCCAGAAAGGGGCTCTGTCTCTGGGCAGTAACCTCCAGGGCTACAGGCCTCCGCTATAAGGCCATGCTTGTGGCTCTGAGCCTGGCCTTTGACCTCCAGGGCTACAGGCCTCCACTATATGCCCCAAAATGATGCACTGAAGCTGGGTTAACACTCTCCAGCACCCCTATGCGCCCTCCCAAGGCCCAGGTATGGGCACTGAGCCTGGCCTTTGACCTCCAGGGCTACAGGCCTCCACTATATGCCCCAAAATGATGCACTGAAGCTGGGTTAACCCTCCAGCACCCACACACTCACTCACAAGGCCCAGAAAGGGGCTCTGTCTCTGGGCAGTGACCTCCAGGGCTACAGGCCTCCACTATAAGGCCCAGTGGCATGCACTGAGGCTGGGTTAACACTCTCCAGCACCCACACACTCACTCACAAGGCCCAGTAAGAGGCTCTGTCTCTGGCAGTGACCTCCAGGGCTACAGGCCTCCACTAAAAGCCCCAAAATGATGCACTGAAGCTGGGTTAACAGGCTCCAGCACCCACACACTCACTCACAAGGCCCAGTTATGGGCACTGAGCCTGGCCTTTGACCTCCAGGGCTACAGGCCTCCACTATATGCCCCAAAATGATGCACTGAAGCTGGGTTAACACTCTCCAGCACCCACACACCCACTCACAAGGCCCAGAAAGGGCTCTGTCTCTGGGCAGTGAGCTCCAGGCCTACAGGCCTCCACTATAAGGCCCAAAATGATGCACTGAAGCTGGGTTAACACCCTCCAGCACCCCTGCTCCCTCCCAAGGCCCAGTAAGAGGCTCTGTCTCTGGGCAGTGACCTCCAGGGCTATAGGCCTCCACTATAAGGCCCAAAATGATGCACTGAGGCTGGGTTAACACTCTCCAGCACCCATATGCTCCCTCCCAAGGCCCAGAAAGGGGCTCTGTCTCTGGGCAGTGAGCTCCAGGCCTACAGGCCTCCACTATAAGGCCCAAAATGATGCACTGAAGCTGGGTTAACACCCTCCAGCACCCCTATGCTCCCTCCCAAGGCCCAGTAAGAGGCTCTGTCTCTGGGCAGTGACCTCCAGGGCTATAGGCCTCCACTATATGCCCCAAAATGATGCACTGAGGCTGGGTTAACAGGCTCCAGCACCCACACACTCACTCACAAGGCCCAGTAGGAGGCTCTCTCTCTGGGCTGATGACCTCCAGGGCTATAGGCCTCCACTAAAAGGCCCAAAATGATGCACTGAGGCTGGGTTAACATGCTCCAGCACCCACACACTCACTCACAAGGCCCAGTTAGGGGCACTGAGCCTGGCCTTTGACCTCCAGGGCTACAGGCATCCACTATATGCCCCAAAATGATGCACTGAAGCTGGGTTAACACTCTCCAGCACCCCCATGCTCCCTCCCAAGGCCCAGAAAGGGGCTCTGTCTCTGGGCAGTGACCTCCAGAGCTACAGGGCTCCACTATAATGCCCAGTGGCATGCACTGAGGCTGGGTTAACACTCTCCAGCACCCCTATGCTCCCTCCCAAGGCCCAGAAAGGGGCTCTGTCTCTGGCCTTTGACCTCCAGGGCTACAGGCCTCCACTATAAGGCCCAAAATGATGCACTGAAGCTGGATTAACAGGCTCCAGCACCCCCATGCTCCCTCCCATGGCCCAGTAAGAGGCTCTGTCTCTGGCCTTTGACCTCCAGGGCTACAGGCCTCCACTATAAGGACCAAAATGATGCACTGAAGCTGGGTTAACAGGCTCCAGCACCCACACACTCACTCACAAGGCCCAGTTATGGGCACTGAGCCTGGCCTTTGACCTCCAGGGCTACAGGCCTCCACTATATGCCCCAAAATGATGCACTGAAGCTGGGTTAACACTCTCCAGCACCCACACACCCACTCACAAGGCCCAGAAAGGGGCTCTGTCTCTGGGCAGTGAGCTCCAGGCCTACAGGCCTCCACTATAAGGCCCAAAATGATGCACTGAAGCTGGGTTAACACCCTCCAGCACCCCTATGCTCCCTCCCAAGGCCCAGTAAGAGGCTCTGTCTCTGGGCAGTGACCTCCAGGGCTATAGGCCTCCACTATAAGGCCCAAAATGATGCACTGAGGCTGGGTTAACACTCTCCAGCACCCATATGCTCCCTCCCAAGGCCCAGAAAGGGGCTCTGTCTCTGGGCAGTGAGCTCCAGGCCTACAGGCCTCCACTATAAGGCCCAAAATGATGCACTGAAGCTGGGTTAACACCCTCCAGCACCCCTATGCTCCCTCCCAAGGCCCAGTAAGAGGCTCTGTCTCTGGGCAGTGACCTCCAGGGCTATAGGCCTCCACTATATGCCCCAAAATGATGCACTGAGGCTGGGTTAACAGGCTCCAGCACCCACACACTCACTCACAAGGCCCAGTAGGAGGCTCTCTCTCTGGGCTGATGACCTCCAGGGCTATAGGCCTCCACTAAAAGGCCCAAAATGATGCACTGAGGCTGGGTTAACATGCTCCAGCACCCACACACTCACTCACAAGGCCCAGTTAGGGGCACTGAGCCTGGCCTTTGACCTCCAGGGCTACAGGCATCCACTATATGCCCCAAAATGATGCACTGAAGCTGGGTTAACACTCTCCAGCACCCCCATGCTCCCTCCCAAGGCCCAGAAAGGGGCTCTGTCTCTGGGCAGTGACCTCCAGAGCTACAGGGCTCCACTATAATGCCCAGTGGCATGCACTGAGGCTGGGTTAACACTCTCCAGCACCCCTATGCTCCCTCCCAAGGCCCAGAAAGGGGCTCTGTCTCTGGCCTTTGACCTCCAGGGCTACAGGCCTCCACTATAAGGCCCAAAATGATGCACTGAAGCTGGATTAACAGGCTCCAGCACCCCCATGCTCCCTCCCATGGCCCAGTAAGAGGCTCTGTCTCTGGCCTTTGACCTCCAGGGCTACAGGCCTCCACTATAAGGACCAAAATGATGCACTGAAGCTGGGTTAACAGGCTCCAGCACCCCCATGCTCCCTCCCATGGCCCAGTAAGAGGCTCTGTCTCTGGGCAGTGACCTCCAGGGCTATAGGCCTCCAATATAAGGCCATGGTTGTGGCTCTGAGCCTGGCCTTTGACCTCCAGGGCTACAGGCCTCCACTATATGCCCCAAAATGATGCACTGAAGCTGGGTTAACATGCTCCAGCACCCACACACTCACTCACAAGGCCCAGTAGGAGGCTCTGTCTCTGGCCTTTGACCTCCAGGGCTACAGGCCTTCTCTAAAAGGCCCAAAATGATGCACTGAAGCTGGGTTAACAGGCTCCAGCACCCACACACTCACTCACAAGGCCCAGAAAGAGGCTCTGTCTCTGGCCTTTGACCTCCAGGGCTACAGGCATCCACTATAAGGCCATGCCTGTGGCTCTAAGTCTGGCTGATGACCTCCAGGGCTACAGGCCTCCACTATATGCCCCAAAATGATGCACTGAGGCTGGGTTAACAGGCTCCAGCACCCACACACTCACTCCCAAGGCCCAGTTAGGGGCACTGTCTCTGGGCAGTGACCTCCAGGGCTACAGGCCTCCACTATAAGGCCCAAAATGATGCACTGAAGCTGGGTTAACAGGCTCCAGCACCCCCATGCTCCCTCCCATGGCCCAGTAAGAGGCTCTGTCTCTGGCCTTTGACCTCCAGGGCTACAGGCCTCCACTATAAGGCCCAAAATGATGCACTGAAGCTGGGTTAACACCCTCCAGCAGCCACACACTCAATCACAAGGCCCAGAAAGGGGCTCTGTCTCTGGGCAGTGACCTCCAGGGCTACAGGCCTCCACTATATGCCCCAAAATGATGCACTGAAGCTGGGTTAACACTCTCCAGCACCCCCATGCTGCCTCCCATGGCCCAGTAGGAGGCTCTGTCTCTGGACAGTGCCCTCCAGGGCTACAGGCCTCCACTGAAAGGCCCAAAATGATGCACTGAAGCTGGGTTAACACTCTCCAGCACCCCCATGCTGCCTCCCATGGCCCAGTAGGAGGCTCTGTCTCTGGACAGTGCCCTCCAGGGCTATAGTCCTCCACTAAAAGGCCCAAAATGATGCACTGAGGCTGGGTTAACACCCTCCAGCACCCACACACTCACTCCCAAGGCCCAGTAAGGGGCTCTGTCTCTGGGCTGATGACCTCCAGGGCTATAGTCCTCCACTAAAAGGCCCAAAATGATGCACTGAGGCTGGGTTAACAGGCTCCAGCACCCACACACTCACTCCCAAGGCCCAGAAAGAGGCTCTGTCTCTGGGCAGTGACCTCCAGGCCTACAGGCCTCCACTATAAGCCCCTGTCTCCACCTCTAAGTCTGGCTGATGACCTCCAGGGCTCCCAGCCTCCCCATAAGCCCCAAAGACATGCACTCTCACTGGGCTAACACCCTACACCATGCTCCCCACTAACTGCCTGGAAGTCTGCCCCACGACCTCCATGCCCACCAGCCTCCTCAACCCCAACACAAACCCTCCAGGCCCGCCAGCCCAACACACCCCTACCCCTTACTCCGACCCTCCAGGGACCCTGCGCACCAGGCGGACCTGTGTACCCGAACTTAAGCACCCCTCCTCGGACTAAACACCCCCATCCACCTCCGCCGGAGTTTCGTGCCCCTGGTAACCTAAATAAAACTTTGTACC
>JABXJD010002443.1:47500-52867 GCA_013375575.1 Percina caprodes
TGCATCCTGGAGTCCGACTCATTCCCGAGATGAGTCGGACCGCGCGAATCTCTGTGGCGGGCACACCCGGCGAGCCGGGCTCCCAGACCAGAGTAGGATTAGGGCTACTCGAGAGGGCCGGCCCTGGTGCCCAGGTCCCTCGTCCCTACGCGGCCGTCCCTCTTGCTGACATATCAGAGGCTCGTGGGATTTACTACACATGACCACTGGGACTCGTGGTTTTCAATCCTTGTTTCGCATAAAGTCCCTCATCATATCGAGGGAATATAACAGGGCTCTGTAGCTGACAAGTTTCGCGAAGCTGAGGCAGCTTTTGCGACAGGCCCAGACAATGCAGGAGCCTCCCGTTTTCCGCCGGCCATTTCCTCTCGCTCCCACCGGGAAGCCAAAGACCCTGGCCTTGCATACTTCCGGTATGGTCCTTACCAAGAACGGGCAGAGCGGTCGATACTTTTCAGTTTTCTCATTTCGCGCCATCTCGAGGGACTCTCTTTGAGCTCGTATCGAACGGTTACGCCGACTATGAGCGCCTCTCCCAGCTTGATAAAAATCAAGTCTGGGGCGAGGATCCTGCCTCCAGGAACCTCCCATCTCTTCTCTCTCATGCAACTCCATCCCAGGCGCTCAGCTTCAGTAGCCAGCAAATCGCATACCTTGTGGTGCCTTTTGATCCGACTGTTTCTGATCGCGGGCAGACCCCAAGAATATGCGAACAGGTCTCGGGAGAACCCTGACAGTGCCGACAGACGGCTGCGAGGGGGACGGTCTCCTCTCGCCTGGAACTCCCGAGTCGGGTACACATTTGCCCTCAGCTGGAGGGCCGCAATGAACTGGCCGCTTTTCCCAATCCTGTACCTGTCGTCCAGCAGCCAGCAATTGCTGACCCTGTCCGCCTCGAACACACGCACGCCCTTCCCTTGAGAACCAAGGTCAGCCCATCTGCCGAACTCGACCTGACGCCAGTCGCACGGGACCAGACGCTTGCACTCGGGCGTCACAGCAGCCGGGTTCATGTCGTCCGCGTCCTCCCTTCCCCAGGGGTAGCCAAACCCGACTTTGATGCGCGCTCTCCCCCCTGCTCAGGGGGGTCTAGACACGGCACCTCCGTCTTGGAACCGCCAGCGCTCAGCCATGCTCTTACGAACCGCATCTTGTTGATTGTCATCTTGGCGATGTAGGCCATTGCCGGTTCCGAGAACGAAACAACTTGTACAGTCGCTGGCCTGTATGGCGGGAACAACCCGAGCCAACCGACAGATCCCTAACCCACCATCCATACGCCTGAATATAGCAGACCGTCGGTCGTGCATGAGGGCAGGTGCAGCCAGTTCTTAACTGCCATTTTAATGATCCCGCCCATTTCCGTCAGGGTCTTTGCGCTCGCCATGCAGTGATCCGCCGCAAAGAGGACCCTCGGTACGGCGTGTCCAGTCAACAACAACACCTTCTCTCTCGGGCTCAAAGGTGCTTCACCAATCGCCAGGATCCAAGCCTGGATCCTCGCGGACAGGTCCACGGAGACAATCCCCGTCCACGGGTTCACCTCGACCCCCAGGTACTTGACCTGGCCGTCGGGTCCGATCCAGCGGAGGGCCCCCCCGCACAACTCCCACGGCTCGCGAGAGTTGATTGAGAGAGGCTTCCCCGCCATCTTTTCGATTAAGAACCCGCTACACTTTCTGGGCTGAACCTTCAGCCCAGTCAGCCGACAGTATGCCTCCAGGACGGCGATGTTGGTGGCCATGCCTTCCCAGGAATCGCTCAGTAGGACCAGATCATCCGCAAAGGCCAGCGCTGTAGCGGCAACGTCCCGTGTTATGACGAAGCCCCGACCCTCGCGTTCGAGTGTCTGGATCAGCGGGTCCAGAGCTAGGTTAAAAAGCAGGGGTGACATGGAGTCCCCCTGCTTGACACCTACTTTCATGGCCAGGGGTGCTGTGTTCCCTTCAGCACACTTTACCTGTGTTCGAACGTCCTCATACGAGTCTCTGACCAACCCCAGCATGTGATGGTCCAACCCTTTCCACCTCAGTGCGCTCAAGAGGTGCTCGTGAGAGATTGTGTCGAAGGCCTTCGCAAAGTCGACGAATACCACCGCGAGGGAGCGCTTTTCTCTCTTGCTCAGTCTCATGCACCCTGTCAGCAGTGAGAGGTTCTCTGAGCAGCCGGCAGAGGCGATGAAGCCCTCTGGCGCGGGTGGACAGGACACGCCGCCGTCATCCTGCCCGTTATGATCCGAGAGAAGAGCCTCAGAACCACAGACGCGATTGTGATGGGCCGCCACTGGTTCACATCCGCATGTAAACTCACGTCTGCAGTCTTAGGTATCAGCACCGTCCGACACTTTTTAAAGACCCCCGGCAGGGTTCCCGAGACTAGCCACGCAGAGAACATTCGCGCCAGTTTCAGACCTTTAGGATCCCAACCCAGCAAATCCTTCCTGGAGATGCCATCCGGGCGGAAGCGGTCTTGGCCTTCATGGACCGGAGGTGAGTACTGACCTCTGCTGGGGAGATGAGATGGCGGAAGACCGAATTGTCCACCCTGCCGTAACCGTCAAACTGACCCAGTCCTTTGAACGAGCCCACCTCACCCCACTGACCACGGAACACGGCCGTGATCTCTCCAAGGGGACTGGGCACGATGAACCCAGCTGTCCGTCCAGGACATATGAGGCGAGCTTCGCCGTGTCGGAGCGAAGCAGTCGGTACAAAAATCTCCTGGCCCTCCTTGACCTACTGTACTTCCTGCCCTCCTGTGAACGGGTGCTCAACAGGCATCGACCGAACAGAGCCTCCAGCCCTCCTCCTTCCCAGTCTCCGGATCAGTTTAGAGGCCGCAAATGCAATTGCCCCTGACGGCAATCGTCCTCTGTAACAGGGTGCCCTGTGGAGTCGCCGCCAGCTGCAGCCGTCTTCACCGCCTCCCACAACGATTCCTTCACCAAGTTTGGCGGCTCTGGCACCTCTCTGGGAGCAACCAACGTCTCAGAGAGTAGAGCACCTCGCTCCATCATCTGGCGGCCGAGCTCCTCCTGTTCCTGGAGAGCCTTACGCACTGACTTGCGCTTCAATCCTTCCCCTCTCCCTTCCTTCTCAGCTGGGGGCGACAGACTCGTTGCCTCCTCGTGCTGGCCACCGGTCCGACCCCCGACTGGGGGGCCGACCCCTTCAATCCCTTCGCCGCACTCGGCCTGGCCAAAGATCTGGTCCTTCCACTCTCCGCCCTCCCCGCCACCTCGTCCACGTAGAGCGAGAGGTGGACGTGTCGCTTGTGCTGTGACAGACCCTAGACGAAGAGAAGAATCTAGTGCACAGTGTGCACCAGAATCTGGGCCCTAGCACCAGCTGGGGGCTGCTTCCCTTTGCACTTTGGTATATGACAGGCAATCTGGTGCTGTTTGGGTCTCACCATCCTGCACCTGCTGCACCTCCACAGGACATCCCTAATGCCGTGAACCCTCTTCAGGTGAATGAGAAGGTCCCTGACGGAAGAGGCCTGTCTGCCGCACACTCCACATGGGTCGGGTACCGGGAGGCTAACAGTGAGCTGTTCAGTTCCTTTATCGTCCGAGGCGCCGCGTTCAGTCACAGGGCCGGCAGGAGGTGGGCTGTGAGGGGTATAGTCCACGACTGACTGTCCGGCGCCGCTGATGTCAGCCCTTGATTCATCCCTCCACAATGATTCCACCGCTGGGCTTCGGCCTTCAGACCTAGCGGCCTGTGGCGTCCCAGGGACGTGCGTACCGGACGGACTCTCCAGTTTCCGGTCCAAGGCAACGGAAGACTCCCAGGTGGTACCGAGGACCTCTTTAAGCCTAAAGATGGCCCCTTCCCCACCTATCAGAGGAACCGCCCGTTTGGTTGGGGGGGACAGCGCCGCCGAGTCTCCCACCAACTTCCTCTTGGGACCACTGCCTCCAGTGGACCCGAGCTTTCGCCATCGGGAAAGAGACAAACGGTTGATTTTAGGAGCAGAGGTCTGGAGACCTGTACCCCCGTCAGCCGTGCTCTCCCCATTACAGCTACGGCTCCCATCTCCGTGCGACTTAGGAGACTCTGGGACCTGGCTCTCCAAGCCCAGAGGAGCTCCTCTCTCCCCGTCACCATCCGGCTGGCGGGTGCTCGAACCTCCAGCCATCAGGAGTCTTCTCCTCCACGAGATGGACAATCGGTGGCGTCTGGGCGTGTCGGGCAGGGACTGACCCGACAGCTCCTTGAGAGGAGAAGCTCCCTCCAGCGTGGAGGGTGGGGATCCGGACAGTGGTGATAGGGTGGCAGGACTATCCTGCCCCGATCCCGCGCAAAACCGCCTGAGCAACCGCAGACCTCCATCGGCGCCAGGCCTGAGCAGGGGAAACCCCGCCTCCCAGAGCCAGGAGAACCACTCTCACCCATAATCGGTTCAACGCTTCGCTGGTATCAACTGAACTGTGTTGTTTGATCTCTTGGCTACTGCGGCGAGAACCTTCCCTGACCCACAGAGCTAATCAATATGAAGTAGACCGAAGTCCGTGCCACCAATGCATGCTATATTCTTTCGTATCCAGCCTGATCCAGTCTCCTTCGGATGACTTGATCAATTTTACCGCATTTTAACGCCCTCTCCTCCGCATCCACCATGACCTGCATCGCGTGGTCATATCCAGTTCCTGATGCTTCATAATCTGCCGCCATTGGTTCACATCCGCATGTAAGCTCACCCTCGTCTTGGTTGAGTTAACCTCGTATTCTCCGTTGCCTACTGAGACTGCCGCCTTCTCGAGACGCCTGCTGTAACTTAGCCAGACTGTCAGCTATAAGGGCATGGCGTAGTCAAAATACTACTCCCCAGTATTAAGCTAAGGCTGACCCTCCCCATTTATTCGCAAATCTCCTAGTGTAGGAGGCGTGACCCACTAAGCCCCGAGCCTCCGATTACAGAGTCGCCACTCAACCGTGGGAAATACTGCTTGCTAACTCCTATTCCCATTTCTGATGCGTCCGAATCAGCCGCCATTATGGTTACACCCGCATGTAACTCCGTCAGCAAACTCATGAGTGGGAGCACCTATAGTCACTTCTTATAGAACCCCTCAGGGCTCACGCCCCAAAAAGAGGTAGTATTCAGCCTGTGTATTTGTATTTCCCAGTTTCTGATGTTTCCGCACCTGCCGCCCATATGGAATCTGCCCGCTTGGTCATATTCCAAGTTTCTGATGTTTCAGAACCAGCCGCCATTTGGATCACATCCGCATGTGAATCTCTCATCTGCAGCTTTGTGTCTGAGCGTAACTCCGACACTTCTTTTAAGACCCTCATCAGTGTTCCATTTCGGTGTAGGACCACTGGGTCAGACGGGGCTTCTTGGTCACGCTACAGATCGGCT
>JABXJD010001386.1:0-91227 GCA_013375575.1 Percina caprodes
TATAAAGTGAACAGGACTCCATGACTAACTTTGGCGTGCACAGAAGATTCATCGTTAACATGAACTGAGATCGATCTGATAAATAAGACTTAAACCAGCTTAGAGCAGTTCCTTTAATGCCAATTAAATGTTCCAATCTCTGTAATAAGATATGGTGGTCAATGGTATCAAATGCAGCACTAAGATCTAATAACACCAGTACAGAAATAAGTCCTTTGTCTGATGCAATTAGGAGGTCATTAGTAATTTTCACAAGTGCTGTCTCTGTGCTATGATGAACTCTAAATCCTGACTGAAAATCCTCAAATAAGCTGTTGCTATGCAGAAAGTCACACAGCTGTTTGGCGACTGCTTTCTCAAGAATTTTAGAGAGAAATGGAAGATTGGCTATAGGTCTATAGTTGGTTAAAACATCTGGATCAAGGTTGGGCTTTTTAAGAAGAGGTTTAATTACAGCTACTTTAAAGTGCTGTGGTACATAGCTTGTTAATAAAGACAGATTGGTTATATCTAGTAGAGAAGTGTTGACTAAGGGTAAAACTTCTTTAAGTAGCCTAGTCGGGATGGGGTCTAAGAGGCAGGTTGATGGTTTAGCTGAAGAAATAATTGAATTAAATTGATAAAGATCAAGTGAAGCAAAGCAGTCTAAACATATATCTGGTTTTACAGCTGTTTCTAAGGTTCCTGAGTTTAGAGATAAGTCAGTGCCAGTTAAAGGCAGGTCTTGGTGAATTTTGCTTCTAATAGTTATAATTTTATCATTGAAGAACCTCATAAAGTCGTTACTACTAAGCTATGGGAATACTTGGCTCAGTAGAGCTGTGACCTTCCGTTAGCCTGGCTACAGTGCTGAAAAGAAACCTGGGGTTGTTCCTATTTTCCTCTATTAATGACGAGTAGTACGCTGCTCTGGCATTACGGAGGGCCTTCCTATACGTTTTAAGACTATCTTGCCAGATTAAACGAGAATTTTCTAGTTTGGTGGAATGCCAAATCTTCTCAAGTTTCCGCGATATTTGCTTTAATTTGCGAGTTTCAGTGTTATACCATGGAGCTAACGGTCTTGGTTTTATTATCTTCTTTTTTAGGGGCAACAGAGTCGAGTATCGTTCGCAGTGAGCCTGCTGCAACAAAATGATCGATTTGGGAGGGACTGAAATTAGCATAGGAGTCCTCCGTTACTTTGTGACTTGGTAATGAATTAAATGCTGATGGAATCACATCCTTAAATTTAGCTACAGCACTATCACATAGACATCTTATATAGAAGTTTTTGCCTAATGGCGTGTAGTTCAGCAGTATAAACTCAAAAGTTATCAATCAGTGGTCAGATAGAAAGGGATTCTGTGGGAACACTATTAAATGTTCAATTGCAACACCATATACCAGAATCAGATTGAGGGTGTGGTTAAAACGGTGAGTCGGTTTATGAACAATAGCCAATATAGCCAATAGAATCTAATACAGATAAACGCAGTACTAAGGCTATCATTCTCATCGTCCACATGAATATTAAAATCCCCTACAATAATCCTTATGTATATATATATATATATATATATATATATATATATATATATATATATATATATATATATATATAATTCCACATTCATACTCATACAGTTAACAACAGCAAAACTATATCGAAACATCAGTTTAAAAACTCTTACACAACTATTGCAGTGTAATCCTAGTTTCATTTATCCAGTTGTATGCTCAGTATTTCCCAAACATGCATTTTTGCTAAAAACCTTATTATTAAAAACACCTTGCGTCTACTCAAGCGTGGAACTGTTCATGCGGTTAAAGGTGCAATATGTAATACTGACAGAAGTTACTGCAGTACAAATTCAAAATACTGGAGAGTCTGTCTTTACTGGCTGTGTCTCAATTGTTTTTGCGAGCAACCAACTTGGTTACTCTAGCTATATAATACAATGGGAGTACACAAATGTTGAAATGACATAAAATGCTTGTCCCTTAAATTAGCCTTAAGCTAACGCTTACCTTACCTCCATCTTTTAAACACATTTCCAATATCTGGTCTCTGGTCACGTAACTGTCCTCCTCCCTTTATGCCCCTTGAATCATTTGCATGGCTCCACTGTAGCCTATACTTAGAAAGCTTATTACTAGAAAGCTAAAGGATAAGTGATGGTTATCAGCCAAAATGCCTTTAATATTTCATCAGCTAGCAAGAGTTGTTATTATATGACTTTGAATTTTCTACTTCTACAGAGCAGGCTTCTTACACATTATAAACAAAGAGATACAGACATTAACAACAAAAGACTTGGCTTCTCCTGTGCAAGGGAAACACAACATCTTTATCTTCTTTTCACTGTTACATCGAGGACACACTGGGGCCCTAAGGTGTCTGTAAGAGGTTGTTTACATTGTTTCATTTTAGTACATGCTGATGCATCCTTGCATCATTATCAAAAGAGAAGCTGTGGTATCAAACTGTCTGCAGCAGAGAAAGCAAACAAACTAAGGCTAAGAGTTTGCCTTCCACACACATTACAGCACTTTGTTTACACACACACACACACAAACTAACCCTGCATGTATTCCTGCCTTTTTCAGATCAATAGCAATCACTGGGCCACTGTAGCAGAATCAGATCATCGACTAGGATACTAAAAATACACAAGGATATCCATTGACTCCGCACTTTACTGAGTTCACTGCTACACTGTAATGCTATGAAAGTGACCAGAACTAAACACTTTTGATTTTACAAATGTCATTACATAGATACTTTTATCATAAATGCATGATACACTTCATTAAAAATCTGTTGGGATATCACTGTAAAGGAGCACTGCTAGAGAGACCAGGACAAAAATAGTGTTCAGTGGAGGTTTCATAAATTTAACGTTGTTGAGTCACACTTGATTTATCTTGCTCAACATATAACTAGCCTCAACAGTGGACCATTTGTGAATACTGGAGAAATAGCCCACTGCTGATTCACTAAGGTCTGACCGCACAGTAATCTCTACTTTTGTACAGAGCAGAATAAGAGTGAAACGGGCCGTGAGAAAGGACAATTACAGGATTTCACAGTTTTTTGCCTGTTACTGAAAAGCTAAAATTAATTTGACATTTACTGGACAGGAGCAGAAATAAGAGCTTTGAGACGGCCTTCACCGAGGAGTGACAGACCAACTTCCGGTTTAGCAGAGGACCGAGAATTCAAGGAGCTATCAAATAAGGGGAGATGCAGCTTTTGTATGTACGCTCAAATTAGCTGTGCATTGTGGGTATTAACCCTAACCCTATACAGTGAATTAAATTTACCACAGAGATCTTGAACACACTATATAGTGCGCTATTTCCGTGATAGGAAAAGATTGCAAACACAGCTACTGTTGGGGGAGTTGGTCAGGTTTTGTCAAAGCTCTGCACACAGAACAGTGAACAACACTGCTCTATGAATTCTTTTGATAAAGTCAAACATGCCAATGCAGAGAAAGATGTCTATTACACTATGGCAGTAGTTAATTCAGATAAGGAATTAGATAAGAGGATCTAAACTATACTAAACTATCAAAAAAGCCCTTTAACAAGGTGCTGTCTAATTTTGCTCTAAAAATCCCCTATAGGCATTGAATTGAATTGACGTGGTTTAGTGTCTCCTAGGGGGGTTTTAAACTTGGTTGTTGACATAGGCGCTATTAATAAGTCGTACGCTGGTAATAATGCTAACTCCAATATGACGTACATTATTGTCAGCGCAGGGACATTTGTCATTATATCACTTGTCACTATGTCACAGTGCCCTGTATGGAAGCATCTTTGTTCATTGTTTTTTTTTCTTCAAGTATTTTATTTTATTTAAATTTAAATATCTGTATTAAGTTATATTATTTTGGTAATACAACCAATCATATAAACAGTTGCAGATGATTACACATGAAAGTAAGTCAACCTGAGGCTGCATCTGAAGGACCTACAAAAGTAATTTTCCACCTTTACACACCTGCCAAAAATCCTTTAATACAGCACCTACAGTATTGTGCTTCTTCTGACAACTAACTGCATGAGTGGTGTACATGTCAAAGGCTAGTGTGAAGATTTCCTTCTGTACAGCTGGAATTATTGCTGCTATTACGTCATGTAGATAAATGTGGACTTGTTGTGGGGCACAAAAAAAATCTAAACTATATATAATAAAACCTCAGAGGTGACTTTCGATCGATGAAGTTAAATAATGGCTTATTTTTCCCAGTTGGTGTTTTGGCTTTGTAGATCAGAACCAGACAGCTCCTGCGATACCATAAATCATCATTAGGGTCCTTAGCATCAAATGCTGTTGTGGGCATCAGTAAAAAATGTGTTGCTGAGCGATGAGGCTGCTGGTTATTTCAGTGAATCCAGGTCCAGTTGAGTGTGTGGAGCCTGAATCAGGGCCAGGGCCTATCAGCTAAAAGAACGTAGGTGGGGCCATTTGGTAATAGCCTGAATAAACAAGTGCCAACATCTCTCATAATTCCATTATGGTACTTCATAACGTACATGCTGCAGTAGCATTTCAATCCACCCACACTCTGAACACTGGCCTTTTGTATCCCAGCTGTCTCCAGAGTTTAGGTTTGACGCTACATGATGTACATTTCTGTTCAGATATGCAAAATGTAAAAAGAAATAAGCAGGCTGTTATACATTAGAAGGCTTAGGCTTTGATTGGCATATAAGGTCTCCGAACTCAACACAGATTTTATGTTTCACGTTCACATTGGGCCGATTAAACTGGAAGATATTTAAAGTGTGGGTTAGAGCCAAAGCACAGTCACTGAGCTGACATGAAAATGAGGGGCTGTCATAAATTCAGTGCACCCAGTGACTAATGGCTGTCTGCCTATCAGCTAACCCCACAGGCATGATGGGAGAGGGCATTAATCCGAGGACTTGCAGGGGAATTTGCTCCCTCATTTTAAATGGCTGCAGTTTGTGCCGTTAATCTGTTTAAATACAGCAACTACTTTAATGAGCTGCTAATATTAAATTATACCATGATATTGAAAGAGAGGTCACTTATAATAAATGAAACGGTACATCCTGGAGAGACAACAGCTCCTGTGGACTTATTGCTATAGAAATGTTACAATATTTCAAATGGGATGGGTTTTGCAGCTTCTGGGGAAACTGCTTGGTAAAGCTAAAACTTTTCAGCACAACTGTGAGTGGAACAGATATATGCTTGTAAGCTTGTTTTATGCAGATATGCCATCTTTATGAACCGCTGTAGAATATTTTATAGCTGCCATTTCACTGTACCAGTCAAATGACAATTCATCTGTTTATTGTAGTTCTGGGACTTGGTTCACCAGTGACTAAATGCTGCAGAGCAAAAGCTTAGCGGTGTGAGCACAGTAAGAAGGCGTTCTTTCACCATTTAATCAGATTTATGCTTTTCCTCCTTAGACGCTGTAAAGCATTATTTTTCCAAGTGGATACTCTTTGAAATGGTTTGACAGTGTTCATTTCTGTTGAATGATGTTAGGGCTTTTGTTTGTCTGCTCTGCTGTGTGGCCTCTGTGGTGGAGGAAATTATAGTATTTGGTCTCATATGCATATGTATTAGGACCTTGCAGTGACAAATGCTATGAAAATTTAGTAGGAAACTTATAAGAGAATGGTATCCAAAAAGTAGCAAAATGAATACATAAATATAACAAGAAAATCAATTGTGGGATTTTTAGCAAGTTGGGCTCTAGGGTGCCCCTGACAGATAGCCGCTCCACCACTTTTTTCCAGATTAAAATATGTAATTAAATAATACCCATGAGGCTGGTGTGTGGATTAAATAGTAGATGAAATAACAGTCTATGTGGGACCAAATGGTTTGCCTTGGTGGTTACAGACATTTAGACATGTAAGAGCAGGGTACAGGTGTAAATAATTTAGTCCAATTTAGTTGCTCGTTAGTCGCATCATTAATGTCATTAGCAACACCTGTGCTTTTCCTCCTGGCAAGACCGAATGCTGTATATAATATATCCAGCCAAATGCAGCTAGAAACCGGTTGTTTCTGTCATTATACAACGTAGAATATGTACTATAGTCAGAGTTACGTTGTACAGTATATGAAAGTATAAATAGGAAATCCTAACCTTGAAGGACACACATTTAACAGGTAGAGAGGGGTGATTGACTGTAAATGTGTTTCATAATGTTTCTTGATGAGGCCTCTGCTGATTGGCTCACAGGGCATGCTGATTATACCTAACGGTGGGAAAAGATTTCCTACTGCCATCTGTGTCGCTGCATGAGTTGCATAAAAGAAAAGTTACTTTCTCCAATTTTCGGTAACATCAGTGCTGAGATGGCACAAGTAAGGAACATGCGCTAAGCAGTATTGATCTTGATCAATGGTGTTTGATTTGTTCAGCGCTCCACTATACAGTATCTGTTACTCTGATTAAAATTCAGCATTACCTCTGGTGCTTAATTAGGAGTATTTATTTCAGCTGCGGGAGAGAGGGGGAGATGAGGAGAGGGGAGGGGGAAGGTCGAGGGTGTTGTCAGTGAAATTGTTTATAGTGCATTGATCCTCTAGACTTCTCATTCCACACAACCCTCCTCCTCCCCCCTTCCCCCATTCTTCAGGGTGACGCCGTTTTGCTCATTGATCGCCAGGTTGCTGTTAGTCATGAGGAAACAGCTCTGGACACTATTGCATATGTGGTTGCTTGCTGATTTTTATTCATTCGATAAAACACAAAATTACTAAGGTGCTTCCCATAAACTGTCAGGTGCGGAGACAGATGAGTTTGAGTGGAAAGGTGGACTAATTGCATTCGAGAATGGGAACATTGCTGCTGTGTTATTGCATCAGTTTGGGAAATCTATCGCTGCTGCTGAGATCTTTTTGTCATTGGCCACGAGGAATAAATCTATGCACTGAGTGGATAATTCAACATTTGCACTTCAGAATTCATAACTGAAGTGTTCTCTCTGGCTGCTGCAGAACCTGATGTAGCATTTTATTTGAGGGACAGAGTCTTTATGCATTGGGCAACCCAGCTGAGGCTCAGTTTACACATACATGGTTATTTTGAAAAACTGAGACATTTTCCTTTGTTTGTGCCCTTCGTTTACACGCAAACGGAGAGTTCACCTATGAAAATGAATCTTTCTAAAAAGCCAGAGTGAAGATTTTGGAAATCTTTGTTTGCGCGTTTGCATGTAAAGTGAGACAAACGGAGATTTAGGCAGCCGAGGAAGTGAGAAAGAGAAGAGAGAGGAAGTGATCTGTTATTGTTGCTATTTTGGGGATTCTGATTGGCTAACATGGGCTTGAGCTTCTCGTTACACTGCCACCTACAGGTTTGGCATGCTCTTGACGGCATTGACAGCATATTTATATACACGGGTACGTGTAACAGAACACTTTTCTGAAAACTGACAACTGTGACACAATGTTATTTTTGTCAACGGAGAGGTTGAAATGTCCGTTTATGAAAATATCCAGCCACGTGTAAACGTTGTCTGAGAAACACTTTCATGCTACATGACCTACATAACAGCCTATCTCACTAAAATCCCAAAGGTTTATGCTGCTCCAAATGTTCTGACCCAGTCTCTCTGCACTTTGCAGCTTCTAGACAGCCTAGATACAACATCAAAACGTTTAGGCCCCTTGTTCAGACTGAATCTGTTTGCTCCAGTGTCCAGTTTCCAGTGTCCATCAGCTGCATATACATGACATCGCTTTTTCACGTATATTGACCTGTATACCGTATTTAATGGTACAAGTAATGACCATAGAAGAGTTCAGCAAAGAAAATAAAAGAACATACTGAAAAAGTAATATTTAGCTCCACAAGTCCTGTTCATGTATACATATCCCTGCCTCTGCTCAATTATTTTAATCACCGGTGGGGACAAAATGTATCGCCCCCTCAAAGTGATCATCTACTTCACCAATAGTGTATATACCTAAAATAGAGGTATTTTAGACTAAGTGAAGCACTGTGACTTGAGACCTGTGGAACCAGGTTCCAGTTTGGGTTCAGGAGGCAGACACCGTCCCCACATTTAAGAGTAGGCTTAAGACTTTCCTCTTTGATAAAGCTTATAGTTAGGGCATAGAATTGAATACTGTTAGGGAGTGAGGGGTCGCAGCGTCCGCCTAACCCAGCCCACCTGCTTCTTGTCATAGTTGTTAGATCTTTCTATCATATAATCAATAATATAATAAAACTAGAGGGAGGCAGGGCATACAGCCCGATCCGGTTGGGGAGAGTTCTAACCTGACCAGGCTCCTCTCTTTACCCTATCTCCTAGTTATGCTGTAATAGTTTTAAACAGCTGGGGGACTTCCTTTGACACACTGGGCTCCTCTCTCCTCTAGCTTTCTATCTTTCTATTTGTGTGCATCCATGTCCCAGAAATGCTTGTTACTAACCTAGCTCTGGGGAGTCATTCCCCGTCCTTATGTTCTTTTTTGCCCAGCATGTTTCCTTGGATCAGGGAGGCTCCAAAATCATGGTAGCAGCTGTCGCCATGGTCCCGCAACATGTCCTGCGATGCCGTGTTCATCCTGCTACGCTCTGCTGTGCCCTGCTACGTCCTGCTGTGCCTTGTAATGCCGCACAATGCCCTGCTATGCCATGAACTACTACAAACTATTATTATTTTTTGTGACTGTTATTGCCACTCTTCATTCTAACCCCAACCGGTTGTCAGACACCACCTACCAAGAGCCTGGGACTGTCCGAGGTTTCTGCCTAAAAGGACATTTTTCGTCGCCACTGTCGCACTGTTGCTTGCTCTGGAGGGAACTACAAGAACTGTTGGGTCCTTGTAAATTATGGAGTGTGGTCTAGACCTACTCTATCTGTAAAGTGTCTTGAGATAACACTTGTTATGAATTGATACTATAAATAAAATTTAATTGACTTGAACAGTCTATTGTGCCATAGAAAGATCAAATCTGAGTGTCAGTTGCTGGTTGTATTTAGCTGCTACAGAGCACCGGGACGCTGGATACCAGCGGCAGTTGTTTGGCCTCCAATAGGTGACTGTGAGCCAGCTACAGGCACCGCCAGATGGCGCTCCTTTCAGGGGCCATGGCGATGACAGTTAAGTTTTGGAAAAAGATTGGATTTGGATTAAAACACTCCCAAGGGAGTATATTGTTTTTGCCGCAAAGTGAACTCCCCTCTCCGGCTTGAAAGCGCTGTGTTAATTTTGAGATTATTTTCCAATGGATATTGGATATTGGCATTGGCTTGGGTGGCCGAGTGGCACTATATCCATGGTATTGGAAGGGGGATTTAATTCTTGCATTATTTGTTTTGTTTGTTGTCACCTCTGCTTTCTTTACAAGTCGCACCCTGCATATATACATAGATGTGGTGGACATATACAAAGATTTAAATAGAAACAAGGTGAAACACAAATTGAGACCCATAAAAGACAGGTTTAACACAATTAAAAACCAGAGAATAAAAGTGTGTCTTAAGGCGCATCTTAAAAGCTTTCAGACTTGTGCCGAGGAGCTTCTATTAGCCCCTATTAGCCCAGGTTAGTCCCCATGGTCCCCTGCAGGGTGTCCTGTCATAAGGACTGTTCAAGTGAAAAGGTTTGACCCTTGCAGTAGGGTTTGTCAATACTCTGACCCAAGACCATGCCTCCTCAATCATCCGTCTCACACATTCCTACAGTGATTGGCTGATCTGTCACAGAACAAAATTGAGGATCGAGATATCTGTCTAAATTGACAAGAAGCAGGCAACACCTCAGAATAGTATTGATGTTTTTGAGATTTATGTCTGTGTTGGCACAGAGGCTAATACGTTACTTTGATCTAGTCAGAGAAATGAAATGCCAGGGAAAATAGGGGTGTGAGTGATACTGATGAAATAATTTGATGAATTTGGGGAAGATATGAAAGATTAATGGATTGGAGTGGAAAATAAAAAAGATGGATGATATGAGAGTTAATAGATAAGCAGAGAAACAGCCTCTATTGCAACCCACTGAGAGAAAGAAAAAGTAAAAAATAACTCTCGGATCATCTCAACATTTAACATTTTTGAACATTTCGTACTACTTTTGTACATTTGTATTTCTTCACAATAAGAACAACAGATCAATCCAGCTCAGAGAGCATGTGTTGGAGTGGTGTGTTTTTAATGTGAGGAGTTAAACGTGGATTTAGATAGCCATATTTTCTGTTTTTCTTTTTTTACTCTCCCTCCTTTCCAGAGACAGGGCCATGAGGGAACCACTGCTGCAATGCAGCAAAACAAATCACAAGGATCTATTAAGTGTTTGTGATTGCCAGACATAGTCTATCCGTTGTTTCTCTTTCTAATTTTCACTTTGTTATCTCTGTGGTTGGCTTTCTCTGTGGTCTGACATTAAAATAAATGAGCACCCTTGCATGCCACAAGATTGGAAGATAAAATAAAAAAATACCGTGTGTATTTTGATTTGACTTATTGCAAATGATTCGGTCACACACAGAAAACCCTGCTCCTACTTCATGAAATTGCATATCTTTATTTTTTCCCTATTATATAAGGAACTGATAGAGAAGGACACACTGACTATAATCTCAGTATACATTCAAAAAGGCCATTGTTATGGAATTGACTTGGACACCATTTTAAATCACTGCACTGTTGCTCTGACGTAAAGTAGAGCCTAAGCTGCGGTATACAATAGATCAAGGTTATCTTTTGTTCCTTTCAGGGTTCAAGGTTTACATCGGCCACTTCTAGTATTCACTTCAAGAGATGTACACCCACTTCTCTGGAGCTATGAAATAATACTCACTGTGCATACTCTGACATAATCTAAAGAGAAGATAAAGAAAATATAAAGTACACACCATAGTTTCCTTTATCCACATGCCTTACTAAAATGCTCATGGCATGCCTATATGTCATAATTAGAAGCATAAAGTGGATTCTAATATGTAAATAATTATTTTTTGCATATACACCAGACCTTTACCAGCATATGCGGTTGTTAGCTTAATATTATTATATATTAATTTATTTTATATTTGTTGCTGCCTATGCCATTCTACTGTCTGTTATAAAACAATATTGTCTGCAATAAACATTTCACACTAGCTTTTTGGGATAATCAAACAGTCGGCTACTCAGTCTTTGTAACATTTGACTCCAAACTAGGTTGACATTTCCAGCAGTTAGGAGGGGGGGAGAATGAGGATGCATGTAAAAAGCAGTTGCTCTTTCCTTGACCCCAGTCAGCTGAGGCTCCTACATGTGCCATGCAGAGATAGTCAATATTTCTCTTTCAATATTCGGCTCAGCTGTGATGGAAAGCAGAGATGAGAAACACTCAATGCTCTTCTTCCAGTGCTATGCTGCAGCCAGTAATTTTACATTATTTCTCGTAATCTCTAGTGTCTACTGCTCAGAGGAGACTTTGTTCCATGACTTTAGTCAAGGCAACATAAGTACTGCGTTTAATTAGCACCAGCATGGAAAAGAAGCACAGTCCTATATCTTTAATCAGTTATTTTGGCAACTCCAACTCTTGTAAAGTTGATATAGCTAACTAAAACATTGCTAGTTTCTAATTAACCAGCAGGCAAGGAGCAACATTAACATTAATTTGTAGTCATGTTTCTGGTGACCCAGTCTGATCTCATGAAATGGCATATGTATGACACACCAATTCGTATGCCCTTACTGGCGTGTTATCATGACGCACACTGACTTTTTAGCATGTTTATCAATGCTGTTTGGCCTCCATTGATTTACATTAACTTGCGATGGCGTGTAAATTTACGGCATAGCGAGTAGATATGAAAGGGCGAAAAATCCACATTGGGAGGTTAGGGTTAGGGTAAAACACAGGATTTTCACCCAGGAGACCGGGGATTGTGTCAGCCGTCGCTTTCTTCTTTTACTAAAGCCAACCACGTTCTTCGTGTCATGTTTCCTAAACTCAACAATCAGTTTGTTTTTTTACGAAAGCCAACCCTGTTCTTCTTTTCCTAATCCCTTCCGGTTCTTCTTACCCTAAACTCAACAGGGTGTCACATTTCCTAAACTCAACCGTCGCTTTATTCTCGTGATAACATGGCAAGTGGTGATAACACGGCAAGTGGTGATAACACGGCAAGTGGCGAAAACACGGCAAGGAGCGACACGGCAAGTGGCGTGTATGTTTACGGCCACTGTTTACAGCATAGACATACACGCGGATAGCTCAAAATGTGTACAAATAACACACTACTTGGCTTAAATCTTTTTTGTATAGTTCTTTATAAAAAAAAAAGGAAACTCGTTTTTGGGGAGAATAAAATGACTCGGGGTTGACATTTCCTAATAACCTTACCAAAAAGGCTGAGGATGCTTCAAATGTTGGTATAATATGAAATTGGCTGGTGGATTTAAGACAAAAAAATAACTTCAAATTTTAACATATCCGTCAGTGGCTTGTTGATCTTTACATTGCTAGTTTTCCTCTCCTGGCTTGTGCTGGGACACACATTCATACGGTTTGGACTTAAACTTATCTTTGCACTTACAATAATGAGCGTAGCTGTCCTCAATTTAGGTCATCCTGTAAGTCTCCGGATTTTCCTGCATCCATGTGTATGTGTGTGTGCCTGCGTCAGTCACGGGGGGGAACTGAGAAGCCCCGCCCGCTGCAGACAGCCGACAGGATTGAAACAGCAGCCGCTTTCATCAGAGTGAAAAATCGTTACAGCGTACATTAATAAAATGTATACAGGTTGGCAGGTCGGTCGGAAATGCTTTGCACGGTCTTTCGCTGTACGTTTTGTTGGTAAATGCGAGATGTTCGAGTCACACACGTCTAGTTAAACAAGGACATGAATATGGCTATGGCTATGTGTGACGCTTGGTCACTGGCTCTCAGAGTCACATACTGATACAAAGTCTGGCACGTGGGACTGCTAGGATTGGCTTAAGTCGTGGGAAACTCCTGTTATTGGTCAAATTTGTGAAAAAGTTGCGATGATTGGTCAAAATTGCGAGTCACACCAAAGTCACGGTGATTGGTTGAAGTTGCGTGAATTGGAGCGATCGCAAAATCCTGGTGGGACTGAATTACGAGTAAACTGCATCCCGTTACAGTTACAATTTAAATGTTAGTTGGTATTTAGAATACAGTTACGTTGTTGACATAAATGGATTACACAACAATACTTCACTAGTTTATTCACTATAAGTAAATTTAAATTAAGGCAACTCCATGCATTTCCCAGAAGCCCCAATATGAAAACGAGAAAAATTAGCTTTTAGCGTGATTACAGATTGAGGCAGAAATGGAATGCTTTAGTTTTACTGGTCCCCTTGCTATTTTATAGTTGTATCACATAGCTTACCTGCATAGTTGACCTGCGACTTTACATTCTCCTATGTGCTGATTCACTAGCCCCAGAGCCGTTAAAAGACTATCCCTGTTTGACATATTAGCAAACAGCTAAAATTAGCTTGTGGTTAGATTTTTGTAGTAGGCTCCGAACCATTTTTTTAAAAATGTGGGCCGGGCAGATCTTTACAGGCCGACAGCGCATAGGATGGGCTTTTATCACTTGCACGATTTCACTATGGTTATAACAATAATAATAATTTTATTAATAATAATATTAAGCATTTGGCCAGTTAGCAACGGCCGGCCTGGTCCTGAGATGGGCCGACCGACCTAATCAGAGGTTACTCTGGGGAACCAGCTGTGCAGCGAGAAGCCGCTGCTGACGGGCACAGAGCTTTGCCGGAGCATTAAATTGAGACTTCATTACTGGTTTAAAAAGTCTTGTCATGTTAAATAGTAATCTGATTTGGTGTTTTAGTACAGTTGGTTTTAAAGTCTGATGCAAAGTGGAGGGTATTTTCACATGTATGCATGAACTGTGGTGGTCAATTACACTGTAGGCTATATTCAACATCACTGATCATTACCTCACAACGTTTTGTATCCATAACATGATTGTGTTGTTGTACAATTTAGCAATGAAAGCAGTAGCCTATGTACGTCAATCATACATGTTTCAGCTTGGGAACAAAACCATACCAAAAAATACCATAAGCCATAAGTTTGTGGACTTTGTGGTCAAGTGTCAAGTGTTGGGGTCAAGTGCCCATGTCCCGGATGTGAAAACCCCTTTACTTGACTACTGTATATAATAATATTCTATTATATTTTTTGTATTTTGAATTGTTACCTGCCATCAGAATTGTGTGGTTCCTTGCCATAAATATAGATTTTTTTCCATAAATTGGTGCCTAAAACTGTATGCAGGAATTGAAGTCTTTTACCCTCAAGATTTTTTGGGAGAGGACTCTCAGACCCCCCCTGTGCTTTATGTGTTCCCCCAAAGGACAATTCTGACCAAGGAAAAACCATGACGTATAATCTAAGGCAGCCATAAAAAAATATATATATATATATTTATTGCAGAGTTGGAGTTAAAACAGATGAAAGGATGGGGGACCAGACAGACAGTATGTCCAGTGTCAACAGAGAGAAACACGGACAATCAAACAGACAGTCAGTGATAACACAAAAAACAACATGCTGTTGAGAATTACAGTAACAGCATACAAACGGCATAAATAGGCATATTAGTTTGTTATAAATGTGTGCTCTTTTAGGTACATTAAATGTGTTACATAAGGTACTGCTTATATCATTTCACCATCTGTACACAAATGTAATAAGTGAATGCACGTGTCCGTGGGTGGGGATGCATGGGCGTGGTGATGTGGGCTGGTGTGGATACAGTGCCAGGGTTGAATTTTTATGTCAGTTTGCCCCTGATAGGAACAAATGACCTATATTGTGGTAAGGTTTGGAGGACCCGTTGGAGAGAAACTAGGTTGCTTATTGTAGTGTCAGTACCTTCAAAGGGATGTGGTGCTGTATGTCCCATAGTTCTCTTGAAACTCTGTGTATACATTCAAGAATGTCATCTCTACAAGCTTTTATATGTCATGCCTTGATTACACTGTTCACCAGAGACAAAATAATTAGCATTACCAGCGATTACTCTGAGCCCACTTTACCTCCTAACAAATCCATCCTGCTGAAATTAGAACACCTCCCCTTAAAGGATATTTTAGTTAGTGCCTTTAGAGACAAACAGGCCAAATAATCAGCAAACCACATTGTTATCATTAAATGTACTCAATTGGGAAATAAGCATCCACCTCTGGGCTGCGGTTCAGCTCGGCCCCATTTCATTCCTGTGTAAACACAGCAGTTTGGGTTGCTGAGTGAGGGTGAGAAAGTCAGATACCTTGGCAAATTACAAGCAAGAGATAGATAGAAAGTGAAACAAATATAGAGACAGAGGGGCTGTTAATTAGAGGATGTGACACGTCCATTGGATGTTGTGGTGCGTGGTGAAAATTCAACATCAAATGGCTCTAATTCTCAGAGAGCAGCGGTGACGGAGAGAAGAAACCGGTGTCATCTCCCTTAGACGAGTGATGGCTGGAAAGGGGAGGGGAGGGGAGGAAGAAAGAAGAGTGAGAGAGGGAGGAGGTGGAGATGCAAGGTGGTGTGGCACATGACCTGTTACCATGGCAATGAGTGCTATGTACCGTGTACCTGCAGAACATAAATTAATTCCAGTTTTTCTAACGGATTGACATGGAAATTCCTCTCCTTCTCTCTCTCTGCTTCTCTCAGTTACTCAACTTTGTCATTCCGGACCTCTCACCTACTGTGTGAGGCGGATTTATGCTGCCAAATAATAAGAACAACAGCAACGCTTTGAGATCTGCTGTTTACTGTCTGCTGACAGTGAGATAACGCTTAGTCATAGCGCTCATTTATATTCATACTGCTGTAACTTATGCTCATTGAAGACAAGTAGGCTCCTGTGTTCAAAACGTGCTGACACAATTCCCGTTGTATAATGCGCCTTGATGTGTCTGACAGGTTGGTGGCTGTGCTTGATTCTAGTGAAAAAGGGATGCTAATGATCAGGAGTTGGAAAAACCTGAGGGTGACGAGGAACAGAGGAGAAAAAAATCAGTTCAAATCAGTTTTATCTGCTTGTATCACACCTTTTGATATTGCGCTTACTTTATACCACGATGTTTAATCAATTAATCAATTGAGCAGTAGCTTTTTTCATGACTTACATAGGACAACACAGAATAATTCCATACTATTTTTTATTTCATGACAAATGTAATTATATTATTATTTTTAACAACACATTACACTGTTAGAAATCACTATACACACACACACACAGGACCTATTTATGCACAAATGGAGAGACACCAGAGTGAGTGGGCATGCAGTGCCCTGAACTAGCATCTCTCCAGCTACCATCCACAATCCGTACAGGGCAAGCCTCCGCTTCCCAACCCATCTCCCTACAGACTGAGCTACTGCCACCCCTGTAGTCTACATCCACAACGTTATATCAGATATTCTGAGGAATGTCCTTCTTTTTGGCCGGATGTTCGGGGATTCCTGAGGACTATGGTTAACTGCTCATCAGATCTCTGCAGGGTAAATCCAGACAGCTAGCTAGACCATCTGTCCAATCAGAATTTTCTGTTGCACAACTAAAACAGCTTTTGAACTAACAGTTTCCACCAAAACAAGTTCCTTCCCGAAGCTGCGGTGGCAATGTGGCTCCGTCTGGTACTTAGAACAACCCATGACGCTTATGATTGGTTTAAAAAAAATGCCAACAAACCAGAAGACATTTTTCTCTCATTGTCATGTTCAAGAAACCAATTTGAAATGATTCGAGCTTTGTGACATGGTGCATTATCCTGCTGGAAGTAGCCATCAGAGGATGGGTACATGGTGGCCATAAAGGGATGGACATGGTCAGAAACAATGCTCAGGTAGGCCGTGGCATTTAAACAATTCCCAATTGGCACTAAGGGGCCTAAAGTGTGCCAAGAAAACATCCCCCACACCATTACACCACCACCACCACCACCAGCGGTTACAGTGGTAACAAGGCATGATGGATCCATGTTCTCATTCTGTTTACGCCGAATTCTGACTCTACCATCTGAATGTCTCAACAGAAATTGAGACTCATCAGACCAGGCAACATTTTTCCAGTCTTCAACTGTCCAATCTTGCAAATTGTAGCCTCTTTTTCCTATTTGCAGTAGAGATGAGTGGTACCCAGTGGGGTCTTCTGCGGTTGTAGCCCATCCGCCTTAAGGTTGCGCGTGTTGTGGCTTCACAAATGCTTTGCTGCATACCTCGGTTGTAGCGAGTGGTTATTTCAGTCAAAGTTGCTCTTCTATCAGCTTGAATCAGTCGGCTCATTCTCCTCTGACCTCTAGCATCAACAAGGCATTTTTGCCCACAGGACTGCCGCATACTGGATGTTTTTCCATTTTCACACCATTCTTTGTAAACCCTAGAAATGGTTGTGCGTGAAAATCCCAGTAACTGAGCAGATTGTGAAATACTCAGACCGGCCCGTCTGGCACCAACAACCATGCCACGCTCAAAACTGCTTAAATCACCTTTCTTTCCCATTTGGACATTCAGTTTGGAGTTCAGGAGATTGTCTTGACCAGGACCACACCTCTAAATGCATTGAAGCAACTGCCATGTGATTGGTTGATTAGATAATTGCATTAATGAGAAATTGAACAGGTGTTCCTAATAATCCTTTGGTGGTATGTGTGTGTGTGTCTGTCTCGTGTTGTTTGTGTGTGTGTGTGTGTGTGTGTGTGTGTGTGTGTGTGTGTGTGTGTGTGTGTGTGTGTGTGTTTGCTTACAGGGCGTGTGATGCGTCAGTGCAGGAGTGTTGGAGTAGTAGAGCTTGTAGTCAGTGCGTGCTATATGCTACATGCTGCGTCTGCTCGCCACTCTCTGCTTCCAGCTGCTGCCACCGGACAGCCCTTTGTTTTCAGGGGCAGAAAGAGGAGCCGAGTGTGTAAGCCTCCTCCGCCGGTACATAGCCTCTCCACTGCCAAGACCTTGTACACGCCTCCCTGTGGCACACATGGTAACTGGTCCCTTGTGGTCCCAGGCTAAGTTGTACAGGATCTCGGAGCAACAGTGGGCCCCAGAGACGCGGCATGCAGGCCCATCGGTGAGTAGAAACGCCCTGATTATGGGTAAATAGCCTCAGCTATGGGTCAATAGCCCCAGCAAGGGGTAAATAGTGAAGACCCCAACGGCGACGCAGGCGGAAGATGGTGGTTTGAAAACCACCATCTTCTGGGAAGGTGGAAGAAGGCAACTCCAAATCTACGTGAATTAACTCGGGAGGGTACAGTGGCTAGGGGAGGAAACCCCAAAGACAAACCTGCACTTGGAGACAGGCACAGGCGGAGTCCAACCCACCGGACCACCGGCCGCCTCCTGCAACTCCTACGATAAGACGAAGGTTGTCATGGTTTACCTCATGCCACTGAAGGTCTATCTGGTAGGTGTGAAGATGGTGGGGGTGAGGTCTGCGCGATGTAAGAAAACTGAAACTAGTCCTCACAAGCTGGTTATGGTACACAAAATTGTTTATGGAGATGTTCCCAAATATTTTAGAAAATATTTGAATAGAGTAAATTAAGTTCACAGGTACTCCACTAGGGGTAGCTCAACAGATTTTATACCCCGTAGATTTAGGACTAATCTGGACAAACACTCATTTCTTTATGTTGGAACTACCTTGAACACTCAAAACAGTCAGAAACATAGGCAGTTTTGAACAGGGTTTGAAAGTATGGCTTAGGTACTAATAATAGTTATTACCTATTTTTACTGTTAATTATTTTGTAAAACATGGATGAATTTATTTAATGTTATATATAATATACTAAATATAGGGTTTTGTCTGGAAGCGCATGTTGGTCATCCAAAGAAAATAAATTAACAACACGGGAGCATTTCTTTCAGGGATATTTTGCAGGTTTTACTACGAGTCTCACGTAGCTTTAGACTTTAAGACAAAACAGGTTTATTTAGTCACAGAGCCTTCCAAACACAGCTGCAATTCAGAGTTTTATGAAGATGAAAAGCTTTAGAAGACACACTGGTTATTGTCAAATCAGCTACAAACTTATTATTTGGTAAAGATCAATTATCAGTTTACTTTTTGTTTTAGCAATAATAAATAAATGCTATGATTTACATGTACATGTAGTTTTGGTTTAATGATATGCCTGAGCCCTGCCTCTTCTGTCATGGCTCCAGCATGTTGAGCTTGTTTTGCCTGTGTTTTGCCTTTGCTCTAACCTGAAGTCTGTTTGTCCTGGGTTTCCTGAACACATCCCTGCTGATTCTCCTACTACACACACCTGCTGTTATCTGCAATCTGCATACCTGGTCCTGATTATCACCTCTGCACCATATAAGCCGTGACCAGCCAGCCGTTCCCTGGCGGATCGTTAGCCTAACCAGTATGTTTAGCTCTTGTAGCTTGCCTCTAGTTTTTGAAAGTCTTTTTGCCTGTCGCTAACCTGCCTCCTGCTCCTCTGTCTACAGTTAACCACCTGGATAGAAACTCACATCTGGCTGACAACTTCACAGTTGCATTCTCGGATATGCCCAAACCCTCCAGCCTCCTTATTTCACCCACTGCCAAAAATAGGGACTTACCCGCTTCCTTATTCATACTACAACATGCAATACTCACCTTGTTATTCCAACTTACCTTGTCCGGGTCTGCTTCTGGGTTCCAGTACTAGACAAATCGTGACAAACTCTGTCCCCTGACTCAGATCGGTTAAATCAAAGGTAGACAAAAGAGGGGCTATACTTAAGAACCTACTTGGAATTGAAACTACCACTGCAATGATAAAACGGAATAGGAAAATTAGATGTGGACTATTAAATATTAGATCTCTATCTTCTAAAGCAGTTCTAGTAAACAATCTGATATCAGATGATCAAATTGATCTATTGTGTCTTACTGAAACATGGCTGGGCCATGAAGAATATGTCAGTCTAAATTAATTCACTCCTCCCAGTCATAATAATACTCAAATTCCTAGAGGCTCAGACCGAGGGGGGGAGTTGCAGCCATCTTGTTAATTAATTCTAAACCTAAACTAAATTATAACTCGTTTGAAAGCCTTGTTCATAATCTTCAACATCCATCATGTAAAACATTACATCCATCCATCCATCCATCTTCATCCGCTTATCCGGTATCAGTTCGCGGGGGCATCTCCAGCAGGGAACCCCAAACTTCACTTCCCCGAGCCACATCAACCAGCTCCGACTGGGGGATCCCGAGGCGTTTCCAGGCCAGGTTGGAGATATAATCCCTCCACCTAGACCTGGGTCTTCCTCGGGGCCTCCTTTCAGCTGAACGTGCCTGGAACACTTCCCTAGGGAGGCTCCCAGGAGGCATCCTTACCAGATGCCCGAACCACCTCAGCTGGCTCCTTTCGACGTGAAGGAGCAGCGGCTCTACTCCGAGCTCCTCTCGGATGACTGAGCTTCTCACCTTATCTCTAAGGGAGACGCCAGCCCCCCTCCTGAGGAAACCCATTTCGGCCGCTTGTACCCTGGATCTCGTTCTTTCAGCCCAGCCTTCATGACTATAGGCGAGGGTAGGAACGAAAACTGACCGGTAGATCGAGAGCGTTGCCTTCTGGCTCAGCTCCCTTTTCGTCACAATGGTGCGACAAACTGAATGTAATGGAAAACATTACAGCCAATTATATTTGTTATTATTTACTCAGCTACAGGACGATATTCAGAATTTTCATCTGAATTTTCAGAGTTTTTATTAGGTGTAGTCCTTAAATCAGACAAAGCACCTATAATAGGTGATTTTAATGTCCATGTGGACGTTGACAATAGCCTTAACCTTTACTTTCAACTCACTACTAGATTCAATTGGTTTCAGTCAGAGTGTGCATAAGGCCACACACTGTTTTAACCACACCCTTCGACCTTGTGATGACATATGGCATCGAAATTGAAGATTTTATAGTATTTCTGCAGAATCTTTTATTATCAGACCATTCTCTAATAACTGACAGTGCTATTGATCAATTTAAGGAAGATATTCCAACAATATTTAATTTAATTCCGTTCCTTAATATAACAGAGGACCTTAACTTTAGTCCCTCCCAAATTGATAAATTTGTTGATGGTGCTACAACCTGCCTACAGACGACTTTAGACTCTGTTGCTCTTCTTAAAAAGAAGCTGATGAAGCAAAGGAAATAAAAATTAAAACAAATCTTGCAAAAACTTGAAAGTAAATGGCGTTCCACCAAACTGGAAGAATCTCGTTTGGATTAGCAAGACAGTCTGAAAACCTGTAGGAAGGCCCTCAGAAATGCCAGATCAGACTATTACTCATCACTAATAGAAGAAAATAAGAACAACCCAAGGTTTCTTTTCAGCACTGTAGCCAGGCTGACAGACAGCCACAGCTGTATTGAGCCATCTATTCCTATAACTCTGAGTAGCAACGACTTTATGACCTTCTTTAATGATAAAATTATAACAATTAGAGATCAAATTCATCACTTTTTGCCTGCAATTTCTAATGGTCCACCTTTAAACGCAGGACTACTAGAAAGAATGACAAGACCTGACATATACAGTGGTGTGAAAAAGTGTTTGCCCCCTTCCTCATTTCCTGTTCCTTTGCATGTTTGTCACACTTAAGTGTTTCGGAACATCAAACCAATTTAAACAATAGTCAAGGACAACACAAATAAACACAAAATGCAATTTGTAAATGAAGGTGTTTATTATTAAAGGTGAAAAAAAATCCAAACCATCATGGCCCTGTGTGAAAAAGTGATTGCCCCCCTTGTTAAAACATACTATAACTGTGGTTGTCCACACCTGAGTTCAATTTCTCTAGCCACACCCAGGCCTGATTATTGCCACACCTGTTCACAATCAAGGCATCACTTAAATAGGAGCTGCTTGACACAGTAAGGTCCACCAGAAGATCCTTAAAAGCTACACATAATCCCGAGACCCAAAGAAATTCAGGAACAATTGAGAAAGAAAGTAATTGAGATCTATCAGTCTGGAAAGGGTTATAAAGCCATTTCCAAAGCTTTGGGAATCCAGCGAACCACAGTGAGAGCCATTATCCACAAATGGCGAAGACATGGAACAGTGGTGAACCTTCCCAGGAGTGGCCGGCCGCCCAAAATTACCCCAAGAGCGCAGCGACAACTCATCCAAGAGGTCACAAAAGACCCCACAACAGCGTCCAAAGAACTGCAGGCCTCACTTGCCTCAGTTAAGGTCAGCGTTCATGCCTCGACCATCAGGAAAAGACTGGGCAAAAATGGCCTGCATGGCAGAGTTCCAAGGAGAAAACCACTGCTGAGCAAAAAGAACATCAAAGCTCGTCTCAATTTCTCCACAACACATCTTGATGATCCCCAAGACTTTTGGGACAACATTCTGTGGACCGATGAGACAAAAGTGGAACTCTTTGGAAGGTGTGTGTCCAAGTATATCTGGCGTAGAAGGAAGACTGCATTTCATAAAAAGAACATTATACCAACAGTAAAATATGGTGGTGGTAGTGTGATGGTCTGGGGCTGTTTTGCTGCTTCAGGACCTGGAAGACAAGAGATCCTGAAGGAGAATGTCCGACCATCTGTTCGTGTACTCAAGCTGAAACGAACTTGGGTTCTGCAGCAGGACAATGATCCTAAACACACCAGCAAGTCCACCACCAAATGGCTGAAGAAAAACAAAATGAAGACTTTGGAGTGGCCTAGCCAAAGTCCTGACCTGAATCCTATTGAGATGTTGTGGTATGACCTTAAAAAGGCCGTTCATGCTCAAAAACCCTCTAATGTAACTGAATTAGGACAATTCTGCAAAGATGAGTGGGCCAAAATTCCTCCAGGACGCTGTAAAAGCCTCATTGCACATTATCTCAAACGCTTGGTTGCAGTTGTTGCTGCTAAGGGTGGCCCAACCAGTTATTAGGTTTAGGGGGCAATCACTTTTTCACACAGGGCCATGATGGTTTGGATTTTTTTTCACCTTTTAATAATAAACACCTTCATTTACAAATTGCATTTTGTGTTTACTTGTGTTGTCCTTGACTATTGTTTAAATTGGTTTGATGTTCCGAAACACTTAAGTGTGACAAACATGCAAAGGAACAGGAAATGAGGAAGGGGGCAAACACTTTTTCACACCACTGTACTTAGACTGCTTCTGTCCTATAGACGTTCAACAATTAATGTTAAAGGTCTCTTCAGCCAAGCCATCTCCCTGTCTCTTAGACCTCATCCCAACGAGGCTACTTCAAGAAGTGTTAACCGTGGTTAACAATCAATTACTAGATATGATCAATATGTCTTTATTAACAGGTTGTGTACCACGGTCATTTAAAGTAGCTGTGATAAAACCTCTCCTGAAAAAAGCCTCCCTCGACCCTGAAGTCTTAGCCAACTATAGACTTATATCTAATCTTCCCTTTCTCTCCGAGATCCTTGAAGGTAGTCACTAATAAGTTATGTGATTTCCTACACAGAAATAGTTTACTTGAGGACTTTCAGTCAGGATTTAGAAAGCATCATAGCACAGAGACAGCACTGGTGAAAATTACTAATGACCTAACTGATGCAGACAAAACGACTAATTGACGAAACCAGTCAGTTAGCTAAACTCCAAGCATGCATGAATTATGAAATCAGGGATGACCTACAATTTTCTGCAATTGACAGCACTAATTGTATTTAAACTGAAACGGGGGTGCGTTGAACCACGAGTTTACAGACACTCTCTGCTGATTGGGTTTCACCTGTGACAGCCAAAAAACGAAAGACACACCCACTAAATGAGAGAAAAGATATCTCAGAAAAACAATACACAAACCATTGTGTACTACTTGCACACCATTTAACACCTTTCCAAAGAAACATGTCGTTTAACCAGGAAACCGTAGCAACAAGGTGCACACTGTTTTGCGATTGAACATGCCCCAGGGGCCTGTTGCACGAAAGTAGAATAAAGATATCCAGGATAAGTGAAAAAGTGCAACTTGACTTAGTGTGATCTGCTCATCGCGGCTTAATCGGTTGCACGTTTGCCGAGCCAGGATGAACAGGTGAAGCCAGGTGTGGATGGCTGGGATAAGTGTACGTTTCCTGCTTTCTTAAATAGACCACGGTATTGATCACAGATTTACTGATGCAGAAATGGAGAAGACGCATGCGGCATATGTTTCACCCAATGAGCAGCAGCTTCTAATGGAAAGTACCGAGGAGGTGAAGCATATAATATGCAGAACGGGAATACGGCTCTTATCAAACGGAGAGAAAAAGCCCAACAGACTATAGTGGACCGACTGAATGTGTAAGGATGTAAAAATATCTACTTAGCCTACTAGTCGCTCTACATTTTTTTTACAAAGTTGTAGGATACACTGTGTTTTAATTGCTTTAAATATGCTAGTTTCATGTATCTGTTTTTATGTGATTGATGTGCTGGTTTTACTGTAAAGTGTCTTTTGAGTAGCCTACCATGTAATGCACAATATAAATAAAATGTATTATAATTTAGCCTACTTTGCCTTAAAAGTGAGCAGAGGGAATTAATGTTTCTCGGAAAATGTACCCTAAGGACTATAGGCATAATTTCAAATCCTTATTCACAACGCGTTTTACAACCATATGCACAAATCTCTATAAGCTATGTTTAATTCTAAATATCTTTGTACAATTAATGTTCATACAGAACAATCAGAAAGAGACAAAAACTTGAAAAAGAAGTGACTTCAATACATGCTGTGAGCATATGTAAAACAATATTCATGTTTTTTTATTCTTCTGACAAGTGACAGCACCAAAATAAAAACATTAAGCAGCATTGTGGTGTTCCCGGTGTGATGAATGTAAACTACATTATATATGTATATAGGCCACGTTATTGGTCCAGTGATGTGAGACTTATTGAGAAGGTTATGAAACCAAAGTAAGTTATAATAAAAAAACATTAGGCCTACATATTATGGAGTAACAAACCGTCCTTTTATTAGAGAAGGACAAGCAACAATAAAATTAAATCATGACTGTACTGGTCTCTGACCAGTCTTCCATTGAATATGGAATATGGAATATCGCTGCATTGTCCCACTTAATCTCCCCGGAGCCCGTGATGTGTTTTTCTGTTCATCATCCCTCAAATCACCTGTCCCTCGTTACACTCAGTAGTAATGAACCTGCTGAGAATTATCCCCCAAATCTGCAGCTCTTCTCGGCTTCTAGAGCTTTCAGCTCATTGTTCAGCTGCTCGGATTCACTCTCATCATTCTCATCAAAGAAATCATAATACAACTTTGTGAGGGAACAAAGATTTCCAACAGCAACTATGTGTTTGAAACCATTTCACAGTTATTACACGTATTTCAGAAAGGCCCCAAATGATAGTTGCTTCACACTATCATCACATCCATGGTCACAGTGGGCTTCGCTGCAGGATGTCTGAGAGAAGTATGATATCAGACACGAAAAAAATGTCCCATGTACCATCAGCGTATACAGTCTAGCCTGTGTTAGAAAATAGCATCTTAGTCAAGGTTAAGCAGCAGAAAGAAAGGGTGTCGAACACAAAAATCTCTAGAAGTCACAGCAGTATGAGCAGAATATAAGCGTGTAAATATTAGGGGTGCGAAAAAAATTGATTCTTAGATGCATTGCGATTCTCTCTAGAATTGTTGATTTTGATTTAAAACAAAGATGTACTGTTTCCAGACGAGTACTAATCAGAAAACAGTGACTGAAAGAGGATGGAATAGTGGAGAAGAGCTTAGAGTTTAGGTACAGGCAGACAAAAGTGCAGACAAAAAACGGCCAAAAGGAAAACAAAATTTAAGTTTTGTATATATACACATGATCTAATGTATGAAATAATTAGGCTGTTTGTCTACTTTATCACATTACATGTCACATTACTCAGGAGCCTCTTCCTTTAAACATGACCGAGCCTCACATGGAAGATCACTGTGAGAGAAGGTGACTTCCACAAGCATGTGTTGTGTTGTCCTCCCATCAACCATGAAAAAAAAATGTTTTGGTCACTTTTTTCCAACATTGTTTTTGCTTTTTCCAATATTTTTGCCACTTTTTCAATGTTATGGGTGCTTTTTTTTATGTTTTTGGTGTTTTTTCCAAATTTTTTGATATTTTTGATATTTTCAATGTTCAATTTCTGCTTATTTCGACGGCCCATTTTTTTGTAAAATTTTTTTTTAACTGAAAAGGGGTCAATGTGACCCAAGGACGACATGAGGGTTAAGGCTTTAGCATGGAATGACTACAAAATAAAAACCTCAGTAGACAAAACATTTCATTAAAACTTGTGTGTGACAAATACTGTAGATGTCAAAATCTAATAAACATAGTTTGTATATATAGTTTATAGGAAAGATTTATAGGGTGCCCAGATAGTTCAGTTGGTAGAGCGGGCACCCTTATATAGAGGTTTACTCCTCGACGCAGCGGTCCCGGGTGCAACTCCGGCCTGCAGCCCTTTGCTGAGTGTCATTCCCCCTTTCTCTCCCCTTTCATGTCTTCGGCTGTCCTGTCAAAAATAAAGGCCGAAAATGCCCCCAAAAATAATCTTTAAAAAAACAACAACTCAGATTAATATATATATATTTTTTGGAAATGTACATAAAAAATTTGATGTGTTGATATGCATCGATAATCGGTTTAGAATTGAATCGTTGGCCTCTGAATCGGAATCAAATGGCAGGTGGCAAGGTGCAGAGATTCCCACCCCTAGTAAATATTGCTGTGAAAAGGATCAAAATCAACACATCACCAGAAGACTTTTACAACTTTACTGACAGCAAGTAAAATAAAAAAACTAGAGTGCCGTGGTGGATCTATCAGCATTTAAAAATAGAGCCGCGAATCTCTTGATCCTCGACTTACTGCAGCTTCAAAAGCTATGAAACACAAGTAAAAACACATTCAGTGGAAAGAAATATTGGCACCTGTTTCAAAATTACTGAAACAATAAACTCACAAAAAAATGTTTGCTGTAATATGGCTAGTGACGTTGTCCCTCTGCTTTGCCTGAAAGTCTGCCAGAAGCTGCCATTGACTTTGAGGGTATTCAGCGGCTGCAACAAGCCCCTATTCGCCACAAATGCACACACATAGAGAGTGAGCAGCTATATAAATCCTGCGCTGCAAATCCAGCCGCAAGCAAGTCCAATTGATTACAAATTGCATTTAGCAAAGGATCCTTTCAAGTCCATCGACAGACTGGTGCATACACACCCCATTGCCGGGAAGCTCCAGAAAAAGCTTCAGTGGTTCTAACGTACTCAGGGAAAGTCACACTAGATAAAAGCATCAGTTGACTGCTTATTTTTTTTAAATGTATCTCTTCCCTTGTACATTTCCTTTTATGATTGACTACATGTATTCATTTTTTTTAACGGTATACAAAACATTACACACATGAACACACACCCCTCCCCCGAATCCCCCATTCGTCATCACCACCTAGACAAAAATCAAGAAAAAAAGGCATAGTAAATATTAAATTCAAGACAACACAACAAAATAGACAGTAGATTGGAATGTAATGTAAGTGTAATGTATTTGCACTTCCATTGTATTTGCTTCTTAGGAGCCCTCCTAAAAAAATATTTCCCTATTTTCTAATGTAGACAGCCAATCTGGCAAACTGTTTATATGACGTTTCTTCAAATGCTGCCTCTCTAGCCATCTCATAAGGCGACTCCTGGATTGACGGCACCCCTTCAATCCTCCATCCTCTTAAAAGAATTTGTTCGCCTGTCATTAAACGAGTTGCAATCCAACTTCTTATGTGCTTATGTATCCTGCTTAGGATTGACCCATCTCCCAGAACAAATAGTCTTGGGCTGAATGGAACTTGCTCTGTAACTGTGTATAATCTATCTCAGTTTGCAGTATGTAGATAAATGCCTGTGTCCATTGACTCTCAATGGCAACTCACATACCAGAAGAGACAGCTATAAGTAAGTCCTCTGGTCCATGTGCTTAACAACAGGCTTATAGGCAAATCTCAAGGGGCCTGCATGTTATTTAACAAGCTCTCAGCTTGGCCAGAGAGGAAATGAAGGAGAGATGAAGAGAAAGAAACAGAAAGTCTGAAGAAGAGAGAGAAATGTTTGTTCTTTGCGGTTGCCGGTGGTTACAGACAGGCAGCTTAGATCTCCCGTCAAGCTTACTCCAAGACACAATGAAATTTTAATGAAGTTATGCTGCTGCCGCATGGTACTGCACAGTCTCAGGGGCTGGGGAGATAGGGGTTGGCTGGAGCAGGCCCGGGGGTGCGTGTTTCAACTGTCACTCAGCTAACACATAGAAACAGCAGGGAAGTGAGCCCTGGTCACACAGGGCTCACAATAATTTAGTGAGGGACGAAGAGGAAGGGCAGCGTAGTGTTAACCTCTGTCTTTGGAAAGCTCCTGGAGCTGTGAGCCAAATCTTTAACTTTAGGAGTAAGATAGGTTTTGTAATAACATGTGTTAACTGAACATGTCAGATCCATTTAAACATATATGACCTCTGCTGTTCATGTCATTTTCAGGTTGTGAACATTAATTGCTGTTTCTACCTTCTCGGCCGAGGTAATTAAACACCTTTTGAGTTGTATTCATTTTAACCTTTTGTACTTGCAAATGTTAAAAGGTAAAAAAAAAAAAAAACATTATATAACGGATTTGGAACTATTTCAATTTGATAAGTGGATGCTGTCAAACTCCATCCTAAATGTAGAGTCTCAACACCGCTAACCTTTAAAGGAGCAGAGAGCCGGAAAGTCCAAAATAAAGGAACCTATCAAAGCCTGTTAGTTGTGCTGCACCAACCCAAGTTACATAACCCTGCTGAGTATAAGGAGAACAACAAGTTAGACATAGTGCAGGGCTCTCAAGTTTTATCAAAAGTTTGGAGTGAGATTACATGTGTTAGGGGAGGAGCCATCCCAATATTTGCCGCACTGTATGCTCTCTTCCACTGTTTCATTCCACTGTCTCTGTGTGCTCTCTTCCACTGTCTCCTTCCACTGTCTCCTGTGTGCTCTCTTCCACTGTCTCCTTCCACTGTCTCCTGTATGCTCTCTTCCACTGTCTCCTTCCACTGTCTCCTGTATGCTCTCTTCCACTGTCTCCTTCCATTGTATCCTGTATGCTCTCTTCCACTGTCTCCTTCCACTATATCCTGTATGCTCTCTTCCACTGTCTCCTTCCACTGTCTCTGTGTGCTCTCTTCCACTGTCTCCTGTATGCTCTCTTCCACTGTCTCCTTCCACTGTCTCCTGTGTGCTCTCTTACCCTGTCCCTCCTACTGTCTCCCTTCACCGTCTCTACCAACACCTCTTCCAAAGTCTCCTCCCCTATTCTGACAACCTTTTCAAGGGGCCCCTTTGGTGCCCAAAACCAAAAAAACATTCTTTTGCTTCTTTCCTAAAAGAGAAAAATGCAATGATTAATGTAGGCCTATGTTTTGAATAATAATAATAATAATAATAATAATAATAATGTATACTTTATTAGTCCCACAAGGGGAAATTTCCACGCTGTTGTTATTACACACATTACACACAGGCCTGAATTACACACACATGCTCAGTAGTACCTATACATGCACTAATGGAGAGATGTCAGAGTGTGGGGGTTGCCCATGGAAAGGCTCCCCGAGCAGTTGGGGGTTCGGTGCCTTTCACAGGAGCACCTTGGCAGTGCCCAGGAGGTGAACTGGCATCTCTCCAGCTACCAGTCCACCACCATACTTTGGTCCGTATGGGTATGAACCAGCGACCCTCCGGTTCCCAACCCAACCCTACTGACTGAGCTACTGCCACCCCATACAATTAGTACTGTGTATCCTATAGTGTGTATATATATATATATATATATATATATATATATATATATATATATATATATATATATATATATATACAGTAATACCCAGATCACTCTGTTTTAATACATGGAGTCTTAATGTAACTAGAAAGACTATTAATACAGTACAATTTGAAATAAAATGAAGAAATTCATCTTCAGTCCTTACCATACCCTCCAACATTTCCCTAAGTTTCAAATAACGTAAGCAAGCCAAACTGAGCCAAAGCTTGTGGTTGCAAAGCAGGTAATAATTTAACAAATGTTCTGGCCTCTCTGGTGTTAATATTAAAATGTTAGACACGCTTTCTTCCAACCGAGCATACCTGCTGGCAGCAGGAAACTTCAATCCGTGTGTCTGTGTCTCATCCCTAATGTAAATGTTAGCAGGACAATGTTAGTATTGGGGGAACAACGTTAGCGGGACAGCGTTAGCGAGACAACTTGGTGGATGTTGCCTTCTCAGCATGAGAAATATAGTGGAGCAGATAAGTGCCATTTTTTAGGGTAATCATTCACATGTGGATACAAGCACCAAAATTGCTACAGTTACTCAGTGGGTAGTGCACTTTCAAAAAAGTACGTTGGCCATCGCAAAAAAACGTCATGGGAGCCGTGGCAACCATTTTGTTTTCTGCCATAGCCAAATTATGTATATTTGCATGATATCTCCTGAACACAACATTCAACTGCATAAAGGATGATGTCTACCCCTATGTTTTAATGGTCAATGATTACAATAATACCACACACAACATAAATGAAGGCCTATAGACAGCTGTGGCAGCCATTTTGATTTCGCCATAACCTAATTATGTATTTTCCATCATATCTCTTGAACCGTACAAGATAAATCCCAAAAGGCGATATTTACCCCTATGTTGTGATGGTCAAGAATTACAATGAGACCATATTCAACATCATAAATATCAATAGTTAAAGTCCTTATATTGTTTTGGAAAGGACTTTAAGAAGAAGAACCCAAACTTTATGAGCCAATCAAGAAGAACTGCATGAACTTCTTCCATCAGGAACGTGCCTCTGTCAATTCTTTGAAGAAAAAGGGGCTGAAGAAGGATTGCCAGCTCTTCTTCAAACTGTTTATATCATGCCAGAGCAGAGAGTGTGATCTGAAGGAGTTCTTTAGACATGAAAATCAGCCATTCCCTGCTGCCTTGAGTGATGGTGGGAACCTCCACGGCGGACAGAAATCTCAGCTGGCTGCCATCCATGAATCTCTTGTCAAAACCCCCGACACTGAACCAGAAGCAGAAACCATCATTATTGATGGCTCAGCACTGGTGAACAGTTTGCCACACATGTAGCTCAAAAACATTTGACCACTACTCTGCATTTGAGGTTCTCCCCAAAATAGAGGCATACTCTGTGAAATACAAAAGAACAGACACAGTCTTCGACATCTACAAACAATCCAATTTGAAGGCAGGAGCTAGGTAAAAAAGAGCACATGGAGCCAGATGCAAATCAATGACAAAATACCCAAAAACTGGTGTAACTTTCTCAGAGATGATGAGAATAAAACTGAGCTGTTCCACTTCCTCGCTGACAGATTTGCAGAAACTTTAACACCAAATGTGGTTATAGTGACCAAAGAGGATCAAGCTGTCAGCAACCACTCCAGCAACCTAGATGATGTAAGTCCATGTACCGTAGTTATGAGGAAGCTGACACTAGGATCTTTGTCCACGCTAAAAATGCAGCCAAAAATGGCAGCAAAAACCTCATGGTCAAAGCCAGTGACAGGCGTTCTTGTTATAGCAGTCAGTGTTCTGCCAGTTCTTCGGAACATTGGTCTGCAACAATTGTGGCTTGCTTTTGGCCAAGGAATGAACCTTAGATGGATCATGACCTCTGTCAATGTATTGGAAGGGAGAAGAGCAGCGGTATTCTTTTCTTTCATGCATTCACTGGCTGTGATGTTGTTTCAGCCTTCCGTTGCAAAGGGAAGAAGACTGCTTGGCAAACATGGAATATATTGGACAAAGCTTCTGAAATCTTCAGCCAGTTTAGCCACTACCCTCCAAGAATGGATGACGGCGACCTGAAGATTTTAGAAAAGTTTGTGGTCATGATGTGCAACAGATCCAGCGAAGCAGGAGGAGTAGATGAAGCCAGGTTGGACTTGTTTGCCAGAAAGTAAAGGCCATATGAAGCCATTCCTCCTACTCAAGAAACATCGCTGCTAGATAGATAAGTATGTAACATCCTCATAGTAAAAAACGTAAGATTCAAAAGGTAAAAACCTTGAAATATGTCCCATGAGTAAAATTATGTGGGCAGATATGTGTTTTCCAATGCTGGAAATGGTTTCATCTTGGAAAATGGCAGCCATTTTGAAAAATCAAGTGGCTAACGTTTTTTTTAAGTTATTGGCCCTAGAGGGATAACCACACCAAATTTGGTGCTTATATCCACTTGTGAACAATTTTCCCCCTTATCTGCCCCACTAATACAAGGTATGGCGTGTGAGCGTGTGAACTGCTTGAAATGCGCATCTCACGTTCAATGCGTTAGGCTCGAGAACCCTGTAGTGTGTTATCATTACGTTAGCCACTAAGCTGAAAGTTAGCAAGCTAGCTTGCTTGGACTAGCGCTAGTAGTTTCCGTGCTGACGAGCGTGTTAGCTCACCAGCTACAGCACCACACCAACGAGCCTGTCATTTACAGATTATTTCTATAAAATGTTGGACTTTTAGCAGTGAGATTAAAATGAAACCTCTTCCTACACATCTTACATCAGAGATCTTCAACAGAGGGTCTGCAACCCCTAGGGTGTCCTCAGACTCACTTTAGTGGGGCCGCCAAATTATTGTTTAATAAAAACGTTTTTTCCCCACAAAAATTAAATATATCTAAAAAAAAAAAAATGTACCATATATTGAACATATTAGTGAACATGAATCAGCCTATTCGTAAAAAAAACAACAACATTGATGATAGGCTTACTGGCATGGGTAACCACTATAGTAGCTATGGTATAGGATTCACTGTGACTCCCACATGTATGTTTGACATTAAAATATGATATATGAATAGGTAAAGAATATGTTATATGTTTTAGGGCACCATAAATAAATTGTTTAAAGGCTTTAGGCAACCCTACATGCTATGTGGCCCCAGTTTATTATGCATCTCAATTTACATTATTGCTGCCATGAAATAAAATCATTGAAGTATTTTCCCCTTGGACAAATGTGGAGAGTGATTGTAGTGTCTGACAGTTTTGAAAGCTCTTTTCTCCTTTCCTTTACTTCACCCCCTATAGTGTTCACCTTTCTTCCACTCTCTTAGCTCTGTCTGGGTTCATTTTTCTCCCTTTTGTCTTTCGGGGTATTCTTGGCCTGTACCCAGAGGTCACCTTTTGATCTATTTGTTATGGCTGACTAACCATCGATCTGTCTCCCTCCTGCTCCTTCTCTCTCTCTTACAATCGCCTTGGATCTTAACGCTCTGATCTGATCTGTCTGTCATTTCCAGGGTTAATTTTTTGCTATTTTTGGCAAGAGTTTTGCAAAATTGGAGTGTAAAACTCAAATCCCTAAGCTTTGTCAGCTATTTCTGCAATAAAAGGAAACACTTTTGATTTTCTCCTGCTGGAACAGGAACAGTTGATTAACTTGTCTGTCTATCGCATGAGTAATTTTACTCATAGTAATTGTGACTTGCTGTGGAAAAAAGTCAAAATGTCCACAGAGTGTTTAGAAACCGTGGACAAATAAATAAAGCCCCTGTTACTCATTTGTAATTCTGTGCTTCTATGCAAACAATCAGCATTTGACCTGACTTATTTCCTGGCCAATTATCTTGGCATCATACATTTAAATAAAACAGAAGTTTTAGTGAGTGATGTATGAAACTACATTCACTTTACTCACTTCAAGAGTAGTTGAAACCCAGAATATGACATCAAAACAAAGGGTCAATTTATCTGACATGCTACACTGAACATATTTCACAGCAGAAGTTGATTTGAGACTTGTTTTCCCTTTACACTCCTAAACTGCCGCTATCACCGCCCCACTGAGTGGTTGAATTTAGGAATAGGGTTAATTCAATTTCAAACAAATAATGAGAATATGCAGTTCAACATTTTGAGAAACAGAAATGTAAAAATAGGGAAACATAAAATATTTAATTTCTATTTATACCATGAATAATAAACTCAGTATCACCACCATTAATATGCATACATCATTCCTTATGTAGGCTTATATATGCATATTGTTCCATGCATTTGCCCATTCAGCATTCACTTGAGTATCTGTGTGCTCCCAAAACGTTATAAATCTACAGACCTTTTTGCAGTTTGGAGTCTGAAAACAATTAAAACAAAGAATCCCAAAAAAGTACCAAAACCAAGACATCAGTGTCTGTAACATGGTTCAATGCAGGAGTGCTTCCAAATTAGTTAATTTATGAAAGTTTTTTTCAAAAATGAAAAGGTCTTAACTTGAATCCAACATATTAGCAAATATAAATCCCCACTGAGGACAGGCTTACTAGCCTAAAGGGTAAGGTAGTCACTAAAGTATGTATGTTTTAAAATTAAAACATGATTTATAAAATCACATCAACAATTATAAGGCTATTTTAAAACCTTCATATTCTATGCACTAAAAGGTATGTACTGTATAAAGGCTTTTGGCCACTGTTATTGTAGGCCCAGTTTAATATGCAACTCAATTTTATATAATATATGTAGTAGGGGGTCTCTGTTCCATCTCTCTTTCAGTGAGCTACTTTAGAGTGTAACATAATGCTTCTTGAGGGACATTAATGTTTAACTCTAGCATCTTGTACTTAAGCATCATTACACAGTGAGTGCAAATAGTTTTAGTATGGAGGTAATGGTAAGTGTACAGTGAAAGCAGTTCCTTCCAGTCAGAACATATGTAGTAACTGTAAAAGTTATTTTTAGATACTATTAAAAACTTAATAATTACAGTGGTTTATTTGGCAGGGCATTCAGATCCAACAATTCAAAATTAATCCCAGGTTGAGAACATAATAGGCCCATTGGCAATATTATAGCTGGATAGAACTTTTGTTACGTTTTGTTAAAGGACCATTGGCATGGAAATTTCACTTGAGGTTACACAAATGAGGTTTTTTAACATTAATATGAGTTCCCCCAGCCTGGCCCTGGGTATCTTGCTCTGCCTTTGAGAAAAGGAAAGCTCAGATGGGCCCATCAGGAATCTTACTCCTTATGACTCCTAAAGAGACTTCAGAGATGGTATTAGGGGACCACTAAGGTCTATATAAAAGAGACTTCAGACACAGTATTAGAGACCACTAAGGTCTATATAAAAGAGACTTCAGATACAGTATTAGGGGACCAGAAAGGTCTATATAAAAGCATCCAAAGAGCACCATGTCATGGGACCTTTAAAGCGTACTTTACAGTGTAATGGTAGTAATGGTTAGGTATGGACTTGTGTTCTTGTGTTCTTGTGAAACGTCATGTTCGGTCGCCAAAGTTCTGACCCAATACACAAGTTAGCATTTCGCCAAGAACAGTTAAAATTCCCGGATGTGTTCTCGACACGCCCATTTTACCGAGGATACATCGGATGGTAACTTGTGTGAACTTGGCAGGGCCAGTATCCCAGAATACAATTCGGGTGTAAAGCGCGGATGGTTTCCGGTACACAGATACAACAGAAATGGAATTTTTTTCACAATTTACGTCTATTATTAAATCAATAATTTCATTTTTAAGACGTTTTAAGGCGAGAAACCAACTGTGTAGATTTTGAATATAGGATTATTGAATAATTGCTGGTGAATTAAAAAAGCCTTCGGAGTTGGAAAACTCCACAATCCCCGGCGGGCGTAGCAAGCTCGCCAGCCGGGGATGATTCTCGCGAGCCGGTCAGTCAGTCAGCTCACAGACCCCCCCTGCCCCCCATTTAGACAGACCACTGCAGCAGCGGCAATGGCAGAGATAAGCCAGGTTCACAACTGTAAGATATTTAAAAAATTTTTTACCGCTGTTATTCTGTATTTCATTCATTACATTTAGCGTTTTGTTCTGTGTATTGTTGTAATTGTTTTTATCGGGGGACAACTGAGGAAACCAGGGCCAGCGCCCTCTGTGCTGGGGGTGTTGGTTCAGCTCCCCCTGTGCTGGGGGTTTTGGGCCAGCCCTTTGCTTACTTGGCATTGAGAAATGCCCCTTCATTCCACCCTCCACCTTCTGCCGGTTGCACACCTGTGTGATGTGAGTGTGATCAGTGCTCAGGTAGAGTGAGGGAAGTGATGAGAAGGCAGAGAGTGCACATACACACGGGCAGCAGCACACTTGTGAGGAGTTTCTTTCCTCACTTTTTTTTACCTCAAGCAGTTTTGTTTTTGTCATTCTCCATGCACAATCAGGTGCTGGGGTTTCATCATTTTAAATGTACAGATGGGCTGGAGGTTAGCGGTAGTTCAGTCATTCGCCTCTTTTGTTTCTTTTAGGATTAGTGGTTTCCTTTTAGGTAGTTTAGGGGGAGACGCAGGGAGCGACGGCCCATTGCAAGGTTGGTCCAGTGTTAGTTTCGCATTGCCAGACCTTCCTCCACAGCGATGCACAGGAGGGTCTGGCTAGACCACACAGCATTCCGGGATGGGAGAAAAGCGTACTCTGGTTTATTGGCATTTCTTTAAACCAATCACAATTGTCTTGGGCGGCGCTAAGCTCTGCACAGAGCAACTGCACATCTGCAAAATAGCCTCGGGAAGGAACTTGTTGGGACAATGTGTACGTTCATTACTTGTTTTAGTCGTGCAACAGAAAACTCAGATTGGACAGATAGTCTAGCTAGAGGTCTGGATTTACCCTGCAGAGATCTGAGGAGAAGGTTACCCTAGTCCTCAGAAATCCAACAGAGTTTAGAATTACAGTCCAGCGTCTTACCATCTTTTGTTCTTTTTGGCCAAAATATCCTGTTCCTATTGTTTCTTCTTAGTTTTAACTTTTGGGAATCTATTTGAATAATTTAATACAGCTTGTGGGTTAATTGTTAACCTTGTTTCTGGCATCCTTTTCATAAGTTGTATCCTCCAACCCTTTTTAGCCTTGGTTTGACTTCTTTAAAGAAAGGCCTTAACGGTACTGTAAAGTTAAAGTAAAACTCCCTGTTTTTCAAACAGGATTTATTATTATTTATTGTATTTTTACCCATTCACTAACCCAACCTTTTCTCTCACCTATCTTTTGATGAATCATGTTGATGAATCATGAACAGCACTCTTACTGCTGGCTTTCATGAACTGGCTTTTTCTGGAAGATGAATCCCTGCTGTTTGGGATCAGTCAGGTATATAGAGTAGAAAAAGATTTATTCATATGAGGATGTTGAAGTTTTCAAATAATGGTAAGGGATTGAGGAATCACCTCCCTCTGTGTGTCACAGACTTTTCAACATTAAACAATATTTAAAGATATCTTTTGGTGCATTTTAGGCCTTTATTATATATATAGAACAGGGGGGAATGACATACAGCAAAGAGCTGCAAGTTGGAGTCAACCTCTATACATGGGCGCCTGCTCTATCAGGTGAGCTACCCAGGCGCCCAACACATGCTTTTTTGAATGTGCTGTATGGTTAAGTGTTGTATGTTATGGCTGCAACTTTCTTTCCATTTACATTTACAGCTCTTGCTTGCTGGTGTATGCCTTTGTATTTTCCTCTGTCACACACGTTTCTTTTCTGCCTGAGTCAGTTTGATATTTCGATGACTCACCGTGAACACCTAAGTGGGAGGAGAGAGGGAGTGATTTATCCTGTGGAAATAATAGTACTTCTTATCTCCAGGCATGATGTTTTTCCTTTCTGAGGCATCTTTTCTCACTTCTCTCAAAGGGAAAAAGTAAGAATTGAAGAGCCAAAATCCCCTACACCTCCTCACCTGGAGCCTGTCAGCCAAGCTCCCAGTGAGTCTGTGTTTTTATTTTTACCTCTCCCAACTGCAGCGTCCAGACCTTATTACTGTTGCATGTGTGTAAAACTAATTACTAACTTTTACCAAACATCCGTAACAACAACGGTAACAGTCATAAATTAATGCTGAATCGTGACTTTTTCATACATGTGAATTCATATAAATACAGTATACTGTATATGCCACATTGTTAATGATTAAAATGTGTTATTGGCCCTGCTGGCAGAAGGGCTAAGGCACCGATCATGAACTGCATTGTCCCCACTTTTAATTCACTAGCCACTCTTTCGAGTTTTAGTTGTCTTCCTTTGCCAAGCCACAATCTTTTACCAGTCTTTACCAAAGCCTAGTTGCCATGATATTGTAGAAAGCAATATTTGTTTTAATGTTGGCAATGGACCATAGAAAAATGTTGCCACTGAATACGATCCAGGGTTTTTCCAGAATTGTCAAATATCATCACTTTTGTGTGGAGATTAGCTAATTAGTTCCCACTGAATATGAATAGGGATTACAAATATATACTTCAGGTTTTTCCCAATTGTATTGCAAGCCGGGTGGCCCACCGGGCCTAAGTTGCCCCCCACTTTCAGACTCTTGTGCAGTGTCCTGTGCCCTCACACAGGTGGTATAGAAAAGTGGAGTCGTTTTGAACGGATAGGGCAACACAATTTTGTTCTACTGTGTGCGTGTGTGTGTGTGTATGTGTGTGTGTGTGTGTGTGTGTGTGTGTGTGTGTGTGTGTGTGTGTGTGTGTGTGTAAAAATACAGTATTAGCAGCCATATTCTTTGTAGGGAAATACCAGTTTCATACACATTGGATCTGGCTTAATGGCTTATGGTCCCATGAGTTATATAAATGACAAGTTTGATGCCAAAGAATAGTTACCTTGGTAATTGCAATGTTTTTTGTTAAGATATATTTTGGGGCATTTTCAGCCTTTATTTTTGACAGGACAGGTGACGATATGAAAGGGGAGAGAAAGGAAACAACATGCTAATATTACATGTTACATACAATATTACATGTTTACATGTTAATATTACCTATAGAAATTATGGCAAAAGCCAAAAATAAGATCCATGTAGTTGTAGTAAGAAGTAGTTGTGGTAAACTGGAATGTTCTTGGTTTGTTTACAATATGAGATTTACATGCCTTCCAGACAAATATTCAAAGATGCTATATCTTATTGTTTTGGGAACATTGATTTAATTTAATAATTCCATATTAACTGTGCCGTGTTCAGTGGGCCAAACCACATTTGAGTGCCCTGAAAGACAGAGACAAATAAGAAAAGCAGCTCTTTCAACATGTATGTATGTATGTGTGTAAAGACGAGATGGCCCCAAAGCTAATTATGAGTCAGCCAACATTCACACTGTTGGTGAAGATTTATAACAGCCAAGTAGGCAAACTTCTTCCGTGCCTTCTGTTTCCCTCTCAAAGCATGAAATCCCCTGGTCCATGTTCACAGCTTTTGGCAGCAGGTGTGTTTGCCCTGGCCAGCGTTTCATCAGATCTCGCTGTGAATCGCTGTTTGCTGTTGTGGGTGGCAGCCTTCTAGCCTGCTAGGCCTAGCATCTCTCCTCAAATACAGCCTCAGATTAAAGATCGATGAAGGGAAATTGACTGGATACAAATAAATTTCTCCAGTTTTCAACTCAGACATAATCTCTGTGTGGGTTTATTCTGACATGGCAGACAGAGATTTTCACATTAACAGACTTTAATACCTAGCAGAAGTAACTTGTACAGTGGGCAAATTAGATCTGATTTGAGTGTTTGGGAATATTATTAATCTGGATCAAATTTGAGCACAGATTACAAAACACTCACATAATACCCATGTAAGGCAGGAATGTCTCCTGGGACCACTTAATAGTGCACCAATGGTTATCAACAGCAAAGGAAGAATTTATGTGAGGAATCAATTAATCATTTAGACCCTCCAGCAAAGCCCCCAAGTGCCATTTCCATCAATGGCTAATGCATGCATACTTTAGGACAGACTTCATTAAGCACATCTGCCACAGCGCATACATTTCCATTTAGTTACAAGTTCACATCCTCGCCTGATGAGCTTTTAATGATCAGCAATGATGTTGTTGGAAATAATAACACCGAACACCGTTGGATGCAGATAACTAAAGCTCACATGAGTGTTAAGCTGAGCTGGGATCAGCTCTTAAAAGAGTTCTAACAGTATGTATGTCAAAGGCTGATGCTGCTGATATTTTTAGCGTAAAGTTGCAGATTGCCAATATGGGCCCTATTTTAATGATCTGAAACGCAAGTATCAAATGCCAAACCCAAGTAGCTTTGTGGGCGGATTTCAGGCGCCGCTGCTATTAAACTGGCAGGAGAAATGACTCTTGCGCCCAATGCAAAGCTAAAATGGGTTGGTCTGAAGAAGCTACATTACTCATAGGTGTGGTTTGGGTGTAAACCAATCAGAGCATTATTTCACATTCCCTTTAAAAGCTTGTTCCATGGCAGATTGCTATTATGATGGTGGATTTGCTAGGCACACACTCTTAATACATCCATGATGCACGCCAGGAGCGGTTCACAGCCAAGGAGACCAACATTTGCTATTGCTTTTTCTTTTTGACAAAATGTAAATAAAGAAATGTAATGAGTGTGGTTATGAATGCATGGTGATATTTTTGCAGCGTAATCTAACATTAGACCGAGATTACCTCACTATAGACGATGCAGCTCTTCTGTCTCTCCTCTCCCGGCATTTGGGTTAAGTGGCATCGGCACATGCAGTTCAACATCAAATCGCCTTAAATCCTCTAATAGTTCCTCATTTATGTCATCAACACATCTATGATTCATGGAAATAGTCATAGTTTTCCTTGTATTCATGAATGGTTTGTGAAAATGGGAACTGCTGGGAACCGCTGGGTCTGTGAGTGTGCACACTCTATATTACAGCCAAGCATGCACGCTTAAAGTAGCTCCTGAATGACGCAACACTGACTTTAGACTAGGTTGTTCTCTGAAACTGCAAAATAACACCAGGGAACATTTGCGCCAAAACACGCACCCTCTTTTTGTTGATCTGCCACCAGGAGTGCAAGTTCATTCCCTAATTTACCGACGTGAGTCTGTGGAGGGAAATATCTGCTGTGTGTCAGGTGCAAAATAGGAATGATACATGAATCGGTGTCCTAAGTCAATTGCGCTGGGTGCAAGATAGGGCCCTATGTGTCAATGTCTTTAAGTTTGGCAATTTAGAAACTATTTAGCAGTGTTTCTGAATTGAAAACTTTTTATTGGAGCCATATGATATTTATTAACAAGGGGGCTGGAGCTGCCTAATGCTCCTCATAATCACTATGATATTTTAAACCAAATCAGATGCACTGATTACACAAATTAGTAACTTATTTCTATGCCAATGTTCTTGTTACTTTGGGGAATCCACAACCTTGCTTTGATTAGTTTTTGCTACTATGGACTAGTGAGCAATTAGTCCTAATGAAATGTGTTGCTGTTTTAGATGTTAATTAGGCAGTAAGCCGCCAACTGGCCCGAGACCCCGGACCAGTTTGTTGTGTGGTGAATGATCATGAATGGAATAACACTTAATTCCTCTCATTTCCTCTGTCTTCTTTTTGCCACATTTGCATCAGTACACTAGGTAATAATCTGGAGTTAACTATTTCAGCCTGTTCTCATGCCCTCATCTCCAGGAGTATTGAACAGGCTTAGCATAATACCTTCACATGGATTCAGCAGTCAATTATATTCCGAGCCGCATCACTGAATTACTTTACTGCATTTAAGTCAGCAGGGGCCTTTTCTTCTTAAGGGAAATCATGTTAAACTCCAACTGGATTTCAGTAAGGTTTACAGCATATTTTCACAATAGAAGGAGAACTTTTAGATTGTGCCCCCTGACTGCCAACACAACCAAGGGGATAGTAGTACATAAACAGCATTAAATGGACGATAAATGAAAAAAATGTACCTCAATTAAGTCTGGAATAAAGACATGAGTCTAAAAGCCAAACTACTAATTGAAAATGCAAAATGGGGTTTAGAAGGATTTAATTGCTTCCAACTGTAGATTGTAAAAATAATGGACAAAGTTTCTGTGAGAGAAAAGTGAAGCCAATGCGGAACTACCTTAAAGCTGCTTCTATCTAATTTTCAGTAGGGGGAGACTCCACTGGCTCCAAAAAGAGGTCAGTGTCTATAGAAGTCTATGGTAAAAAGACCCTTCTTCTCACTTGATTTATTACCTCAGTAAACGTTTTCCCATCAAGTGTATGGCCTTAATCACTACTTTAAAGTCTTCTTCAACACAGCATGATGGTCCTTTAGTAAATTCTTGTCCCATTTATTTTGAAATAGACGATAAAGCAGGGGATGCTTTAGGGTCATGGCTACACGCCAACTGGTCAATCATGATAGAGTGTTAGCGATGCTAACCACGGGCGTGTGTACATTAAAATCATTTTTTTTTTGAGTGATGTCCATGTTTACGTCTTAAACTTTGACACGCTCACTGTTTTCTCTCTGAGTTTTCACTTCATTCAGCGCTATGCCACCAAGCTAGCAAGCTAACGCTAGCGTTAGCGGGTAACTTAAGGGAAAGTTTGCAGATTTTCTGTACTGTCGTACATGCAATACCCTGACGTCCACCTTTACCCACCGGTAAATCTCCATGGATGACTCGCTTCAGAAGGGTTGAACATTTTTAACATTCCCCCGTTAGCATTTAGCTTAGTGCAGCACCGTTGCGACCTTAAACTACACTGGTTTGTCTGCGTCATCCTCCCCAGCTCCACCCTGCCAAATTCGTTGCGTCCAATTGCAAAAAAACATGATTGCGCACAGAGATGGGAAGATACTTCGATACAGAAATACTCTGTTACTCAAGTAGATTTTCAAATATTTTTACTTTACTATTTATTTTTGTTGCGACTTTTTACTTTTACTCCTTACATTTGAACACAAATATCGGTACTTTCTACTCCTTACATTTTACAAAATTGGCTTGTTACTTTAGTTTTGTACAAAAGGTCGTCTATCAGGTGTGATTGTGAGTGCATGTAGGACACGCGCCTCACAACGCGAGCGGGCGCGCACGCCACACGGAGACAAAAGTGAGAGAAAAGAAAAAGGGACTAACTGTCCGGAGTAGTTGAGATTGTGTGTGTGCGTTCTTGAGAACTGTAAGTCGTATAACTTACGTTGTCAGTTCATTTAGGCCTGTTGTAATGGTCTATAGTTCTTGCTAATTTAAAGTGTTGTTTGTGTTCTTCACCTGTTACCTAGGTTACACCTGGCTGTTGATTCGATATAATGGCGATTGTTGAACACCCTTGCTTACTTTTGTATTCTTTACATGCTACAGTTACAATGCATCAAGATAATGTAATTAATAGTAGGTTTATTGTTATTATTTGCTAGCATATACAGTATATGATTCCTATGCATTGTGTATGGTAGCCTATACAATGTTATTTCTTTGCAGAACCACACACACACACACACACACACACACACACACACAGCCATAGCAGAGCTACCCACACCCACGTTAGTACTGTTGCTTGATTGTACTAAAGCACCAAAAGAGAGAAGTTGTCTCCATCCGTGTTTTAACAGACACACCCGGGGCCAAGTTGGAAAGCAGAATCAGCTTTAAATACAGTCCTAATCTAGTCCTCACTAACAAGTTTCAATTAATTTCACTGGAGTTACCATTATTATTGTTTGCGTCATCAATACCGAATTCTAATCTAATTGGATGGAAATATACACAGAATTCTCACAGAATCATATTTTGCTACTCAGTCTGAATCTTATTAACCTGGAGTCCCAGTCTCTGTCACAGTAATCATATGTGATGTTTTAGGCCCATTGGCAGACATCCATTTACAATGTAGGCAATGGCCTATAAAGAGCTTTTTCCATGTCCACTGAAGTTTCTCTGCTTGCGCTGAGACAGTAATATTTGTGTGGTCCAGGTAGCTTTGCATAAATAATGGTTGTCATTCGCAAGGCTACTTATACTTTTATACTTCAATTAAATTTCCAAGCCTGTACTTTGTTACTTTTACTTGAGTAAAGAAGTTAAATCAGTACTTCTACTTTTACCATTATTTTTTAACACAAATATCTGTACTTCTTCTTGAGTACGGGAAGTGAGTACTTTTGCCATCTCTGATGGCGTATCAACAAACTCCTGGCTTCAAAACTGCAGTCTACAAACCAATGGGTGACGTCATGGATGCTCCATTAGTTTTTACACTTCATACTTCCAATTCATCAGATCACATCAGGTAAAATGAGAGTACAAAGGTGAAACAGTGAAATTGAAACTATCCAAATATGCCTAATAAACAGGAGTAGATGTATGAAATACAATATGACACAATGTTACAGGACTGGTATCTGACTGCAGTGAATGGAGTACTGTTCAGAACTTTGCAGAGAGGCAAGCTGTGGTTTTGATATTTTATGATATAGGATCACACACACCTACACACACACCCACACACACACACACACACACACACACACACACACACAATGAAGAAAGCCTCTCTGCTCTGATAAGGCAGCAACGCTCTGCTGTAGGCTATACCAGGTGCTGGAGTGCTGAACTCAGCAGACAAGACTTTGAAGTGAAGAATCTCTCGGGTTAGAGATGCAGCTGCTCCCTGCTCAGTTAAGATGAGTTACTGCAGTTTGAACTGAAGGCAGCAGATAAGTCAAGCTGAAACTCTGCAGTGAGGGAATAACATAACACAACAAATATTATGTCACAGTTTCATACTACACACTGGCTAAAAATAACTTTGAGTAAGCAGTACATTCATTAAAAAAGGCAAAATGAAATATACTCAAAACATGCCTGTGTGCATACCGAAGTTGCCTGATTTTTTTAAATGGGGTGTTTATTGACAATAGGGCTGCCTCTGACCAAAAAATGTTTGTTAGTTCAAGCTGATAGTCAGCTGGCATGTTTATTATATTCAATTTATTTAAAGAAAAATAAATCTATTTAAGTGTAAAAGCCCCCGTTTAAACACATAGCTAACGTTGTGAAACGGAAACAAGTTGCGTTTTTGCAAAAAAGACATACCTAGTTAAGGTTAGGTTAGAAATCCTCAGGGATTTGCTGAACATGGCTTATTTAAAACCACTAAAACAAGACATAACTGCGTCACGGATTAATGTCCGTAAAAGTCGGTTAATTAAAAAAAGGAACCACTGACTTTTGGTTTCGTACGGGACATGAACCCCAGTCTCCTGAGGGAAAGTTCTGTTTGTCTGATCCCTATGTGAAATTTGCTGCACTTACACTTTGTCACCTCACTTCCTCATTTGCTCCCACGATAATTATTGCGGGTATGAGAGGTCGCTGCCAATGCAACAACAGCAAATGTAAATACTGGTTGTTATGAACTGCTTGAACAATTGACCTATACAGTCGATTTCTGTGTGACGACGGTCTAAAACCATGCTTAGCTAAACGTGGAATTTGAATTGGTACAGTAGTTGGGCTGTGACTAATGACATTTCACAAGTTCACACAAGAACACAGATTGAGAAAACCCTTTAGTAAACAGAAGGGCTGACATAAGGAAAGAGAGAACAGAACTGAGTGAGAGGACAGTAATATTGATAGGACAGGCAAAAACAATCTACGCATTAAAATATTCAATATGATATCAAGGCCAAGATGTATTTTGCTAATATACTGTCTTATTGAATTTACCCCCACCTTTCTTCACCCTAAAGACAGACCAGCACAGCTGGCTGAAATGCTCCCACTGAAATCACAATATCAGGCCCCCAGCTGGATGAACTATCATATAAATCGAAGCCTTGAAGAGTAACATGTACTCTGTTGTTCTCTCTTGCTCCTGGTCCTTGCTGCAATTCTAGACTTTCAGAATAACAACGTAGCAGCCTGTGGGCCCAGTATGGCTCTACACCCACTACCTGTGTTCATTCATGTAAATTTATGATTGGGATTTTTTTCACCACTCAAGTCAGTGTTGTGGTTTGTGATATGATGTATTGTGCTCAATGAATATTAATGATCCCCTGGTTCTCGATGTGATTGCTGCTGTTATGGAGGTAATTTCCATCCCCTTGGCAACATCAGCAGTCCTCTCAAGCATCTCTCCGCCACTGCTCACCCACACCCCCATCACAGCCCCACAAGTTACACAAATCAGAGCGCCCTGACAATTACATACAAGGGCGTCTTGGTGAAACCAGGGGTGATGCATAAACAATGTTTTGTAGAGAGAATGCTCCTCTTCAGTAGTGCATAACAATAGTGATGCTCAAACTTTTTCAATAATCTACCCCCTTCGAGATAGTTTTCAACCAGGTACACCCTAAACAGCACTATGGACTATGAAAAACTCTTAAATACTAGCCTACATTTTCAATTGTTCAGAATCCATCACTAAATTAATTCTTTATTATAGTATAATTATTTTAGGAATTATGTATAAAAAAAATTCAGGTATCCCCTGTATTACTCCTAGGTGTACTAGCAGTGTCCATAATTAACTTTTGGACTCACCGGTCAAGTTAGCGGGTAGATAAAAAAAATAAACCAGCAAAGCATCTTTCCTACTGCCCAAATATTAAATTGCATTTTTCTTGTAACATAGAACACAAAACTTTGTGGTTGGGGTTGCAAGTCCTGCTGGTTAATCATCCATTTTCATTGTGTTTTCTTTGGAAAGCTGGCGGACTCTTACCAAAAGTCGCCACATGGAAGATGGCGCACCACACTGAGGAGTAGACGTGTTTGTAGGTAGCTCCACCTTGATCTTGCTTGTACATCTCACCCATAAGTCTTTAAACAAACTTCTAACGGTTGTATGTTGAGCAGCAGGATAATGACAATAAAGGCAAGGGGTTCAGAGCTGAAAAAAGTTCTTGTGAAGAAGAATTGGTTGAAAAAGAATGCCGACGTGGAGACCACGCTACTAACCAAGACATTTTAGCATCAATACACAAGATGAAAAGCTGAGTTGAATATGGAATTAAATGATTCAGTCAATTCAGTGTTCAGTTAATACCAAACGCAATCTAATACAGTTTAAAACACTCCACAGACTATTATTCAAGGGAAAAGTTACACAAATTGTATCCTGATATCCCACCAGTATGTAACCAATGTAAGTCCCAGATAGGTACTCTAGCACATTCTTTCTGGGCATGTAGTAAACTCCATTCATATTGGAAGTGTATTTTTCAGTTTTTTCTGAGGCCTTTGGTAGGAATCTGTTACCCAACCCCTGGGTAGCGATCCTAGGGGCCACAAGTGTCCTCTCCTCTGTCAATAATTGAAAGAAGAGCCATTCAATTTGGTATGGTGATTGCAAAAACGTTGATTTTACGTGTGTGGAAAATGGATTCTGTGCCTTCATATAATTTGTGGCTGGGAGAATTGTCAAATACTTTACATCTGGAAAGATTGAGATTCTATAATGAAGATAGAGGAGACAAGTTTGATAAAAAATGGTTCCGGGTAGTGAATTACCTTAAAAATGTGAGCTCCTAAACATTGGCTATTGTATAAAACCTCACTGTGCAAATGAGTATGTGATTTTGTATATGTCAAATTCATTAATCTTTACTTCTTTTAAATGTTTTTGTTTATAGTACCCATCCGAACTATGACCATGGAATATTGTTGAAATCCAAGATGTGCTGTGCTCTGTATGTTCAGTATGTTTGTATTCTTTGTTGTTTTTATTTTTTCCCCCTCTCTTCTTTTTTTAACCCTTGTGTTGTCTTCCCGTCGACCATGAAAAAACCCCGTTTTGGTCACTTTTTTCAACATTATTATCGCTTTTTCCGTCATTTTTGTCACTTTTTTCAATGTTGTGGGTGTTTTTTGGATGTTTTTTTCCAACATTTTTGTGATTCTAACAAAGTGTACACAGGGTGTAAATTGTAATTTCCCCACTGGGGATCAATAAATAGTATAAATTATAAATAAATTATAAATTCTATTTTTAATGTTGACATTTCAGCGCTTATTTTGACGGCCCATTTTTTTGTGACAAAATGTTTTGTTTTTTTTACTGAAAACGGGTCAAATTTGACCCGAAGACAACATGAGGGTTAGTAACATATTTATAAAAAAAAAAGAAATCGCCACATATTGGCTACTTAATTAGCCTGAGGAAATTATTAGCTCGTAGTAAAGTGATGTGGTGGCTGACGTTACTGTGTATGTGTGTGTGTGTGTGTGTGTGTGTATTTGCGTCAGTGGATGTCACTCCTGTGATGCTCCGACGTGCAGACGCAGAAAAAGTAGCTGCAGCTTAACCAAAATGACTGACCTCATTTGGTATTTGGTGCATTTACCTGCCATGACAGCCCTCTGAGATCTACTCATCAAACCAAATATTTACCTGGCGCCAGGGGCGGATTTAGTCATTTTGAGGACTAAGGCAAACACAGGCATGGGACCCTCCACAACCCTTGTTCTCCCCCTTTTCAGTCCTTATTTATCTGAGAAAGACATGCTCTCTGTCTGACAGCTGTTTTGCCAGAGTGCTGGATCATCTTCAATCATAACACATTGATTAGGGTGACTGCTACTCACGGGGTCTAGTTGCCGAGTATTATGTGTGTCACCATCTTCGTCATTGCTATAGTTATCATCATGGACAGTGAAAACAGCAGTTCCGTAACCATCTCCATTCAAAGGATCCTGTAAGGTTGTCTTGTATGTATCCCCCGCATCGCTAGAGCAACCTGGGCTGACACTACTCTTCATCAGTGTTAGCATTGCTAGCGCAACCTGGGCTGACACTGCCGGTGGGTAGCTGGGTAGCTCCTCAGTGTTAGCATTGCTAGCGCAAGCACCGGCTTCTTGCTGCTCTTTAGTAACGTTAATGTTAGTGTTGTCAGTAGCCGTCGTGAAAAACTTTGTTACCTTTCCTAAAAACATTCTGCTTTCTTCCCGCTTCTTCCTTTTTTCGGAACCACTTCGGCGGCTTCGCTTCATTTTTCAACCGTCTGTAGCCAACAGCTTCCAGCATGCTGAGCCGTTTGTTTACAAACACACACAGATGCGCAGTAGGATAATGGAATAGTCCAATGTAGTGGAGACTGGGGGGAGTTTCTCATCATGAATTAAACAATCGGATAGCACTTTAGCGTATCAATGTTTAGCGATATAATTAATTGGTGAACAGTAAGACAATTAATCGTAACCATAAGTTTATGAGGCGTTTTACGGGGCCCTTGGTAGCTTGGGGCCTAAGGCAATTGCCTACCTTTGCCTAATGGTAAGTCCGCCTCTGCCTGGCGCTTCATCTGGTGCTTGGCAAGTGTTAATTTTGGACACAGGGTACCATTTGCGAAACACTACATTACAATTCCCAACTCCTGTAAGACATAACAAATGCATGAAAGAATGTTGCTATTTGTTTTGGGCAGGGAATAAGCTCCAGGGTTTTAAAGTGTTTTGATCTCTGAAAGACATCAAGAGTTTAATTTGACCTTAAGGTGCCTTTACTAAAAGTTTATTACAATGTGCTGCTGGAGGAACCTATTTGGCTCTCATTTGTCTAAAGATGTAAATGTAAAAGGGGCCAAGTCCATACTTTTGACAGCTGTGATGTATAATCATGAAGAAAATAGGGCCACACAACCTACTTCAGTGCTGCTGGGGCAGAATATAATGTCCTGACTAGCTTCATGGATATTGATTGTGCCACATTTTTTAATAAAGGATTTGTAAGTCCATATCAATTCAATTTTTACATACGATTTGGACGAGGAAAAAGTTAGTCACAGTCTGTTTTGTTTGATTTTCTCTGGTCTATTTACAGTTGCACAAAACAGAAAGCACATCACTGCTTGAAGGATTATGAAACTTTATGTTCTTGGAATAGCAAATATTTAAGCTTTAATAAACCTTAGGATACAGTAGGATGAATCGTGATTTGGTATGTATGACATTTATTTTTGATTCAACTTAATGATTGACAGTGTAGAGAGTCAGGTTGATGGACGATGACAACCAAAAACACAGTTTATGCCAGGCATATTATGGGACCTGGACACAAATAACTATTTACATCTAATATCAGTAGTGAGTCTTTATACAGATTGATATGCATCAACACTGTTGTACTATTGTAGTAAAGTGGGCTAAACAAGTGGTTTTGAACATCTTTTTTTGTAATACTGTTGAGATATGGTGAGGGTTTTACAGCTAACTGTAGAAGGCTGGACACAAACCCGAGATCTTTGCACATCCACCCAGCACCCCCCAACATCCTCCCCTTTTCACACTTTCACTGTGCATGTGACAAAATAGAAATACCATAACAGTGTACCACAGCAGATTGCTTCATGTACTTTCTTGTTGAAATTGGGAACAAAAAACCCATTACATTTAAATCCATCCAAAAGTAACACAGAATCACACACATGGCTGAAATGTACGAGGCTGTTTACTGTGAGCCGCTGGCAGCCTCGCAGTTAACACTAACAAATTATTTTTATATCATATCTTATTCCTATTACAGTTAAAATAAATTTCCTGTAATTTTCTGTCAATAACTTATAAGCAAACTGACAGGAAAACTGATTGGCAGGACAACTGGCAGTTGTTATAGTGGGTCATGTTGCATTTGTGGGACTGAGGCCCTACTTGTTAGGAAATACAGTGGTGCAGCAGAATTATTTGCCAAAATGACAAATTATAGATGGTGTGAAACTAATTACTGGTGTGTTTAAACGTGTTTTTAGAATCAGAAAAGAACATATTGCCAATGACGTAACGCTTGCAAGAAAGTTGCTTGGTGTTTGGTTCAGACATAAACAAAGATTAAAAGGAATAAATCAATACATGTAAAAGACACAATTGCCTGAACAAATGTGTACAGAATAACTGTTTAACTATAAGGAAAAAGGCTGTATGGTGCAGTGCAGGATGTGCAAAAGTGCATTCATCCATCTTCATCCAGTTATCCGCCTCAGGGTTGCAGGGCAGCAGCTCCAGCAGGGGACCCCATACTTCTCTTTCCAGAGCCATATGAACTAGGGAATCCTGAAGCAGACCCAGGCCACGGTGAAGATATAATCCCTCCACCTAGTCCTGGGTCTTCTCCGACGCCTCCTCCTAGCTGGACGTGCCTAGAACCTCCCTAGGGCGGGGTAACACGGGGCATCCTTACAAGATGCCTGAACCACCTCAGCTGGCTCTTCTCAACCAAAGGAGCAGCGGCTCTACTCCAAGCTCCTCACATATGAGTGAGCTTCTCTCTAAGGGATAAGCCCTAGATTGCATGTATTGCAATATAGTTATTTCTGTCATGACCCAGTCTTTATGACCATATAGTTGGTGCAATGGTCAAGTAAATAGTACTAGAGCCAAGCAGGTGATTGTATATATCACACACAAAACTAATTCTTCAGCCCAACGGAATTGAGTTATCACTGTATAGATTTTTCTGTTAAATGTCACTTTGACTATTTCTCTCTGGGTGCTGCACCTATGGGTCCAAAAACAAACTCCAAATTAGCAATAAGAATGTGTTCATCGCTGACTCATGCATTTAAGCAACTTAAATCAACTATAAAAGTGCCTCCCACTGGTGAGCTCCACCATCAGCGATGCCAGCCTCCTGGGTGTCTGGGGCTGTAGACTTTTCAGAACAAACATTAAAGGGGTCAAATCAATGAGAGTTACCAGTATTTTTAATGGTCTTGTCTGGAAAGTGAGCCCAGTACGCCCATCAAACTGAGGTTATGTATTATTCTGGGACATTTTTGATGGCAAGGCCAAGGGGAATGCTTTTAGGTTAGGTTACCAGAGATGTTTGCAAAACATAGGGTTATATCATCAATATATAGACTCATTACCAGCCCTGGCCCATTATCAGGCCGTTCTTTTTCCCTCAGTTTACAGATTATCTGTATCAGACTGATACAGTTAATTAATTACAAATTTCGCTTTCACTCCTCCTGTTGTCCTCGGGTCAAATTTGACCCTTTTAAAAAAATGTCCATATCTTAAATATGGGTTTCTTTTTAACCAAATTACCACAAAAAAAATAGATTGGATTCCATACAATGCTCTTTGCAAATACAATTGATCACTTTCATTCCTGAGTAAACTCCTCTGATCTTAACTATTAGTCAAAATAATTCATAATTTCTGCTTTTTTAACTCAAATATTAGGTATAATTCTATATAAATGAGGATTATTGACCATTATACTCAGAATCAAGAGATACTTTGGTTTATTTTTTATTTTCATGAAATTGATTCTAACATCTTAACCAGTCTGAGCTACTTTCCCAAGTTCAAACTGAAAATTAAATTTTGTATTGATTTCTTCTTTGGGCGTGTTGGTTGTGCAATAAGATGTTTCAAGCCTGGTTTACTGCAGCATTCAATTGCAATGTTGACGTCATCTCCACATTTGTTTCTTAACAAGACATTTCATATTTCATTAAATCAGTCAATCAATTCTTAAAAGGATAACTGATAGCAAGTGCCGTTGACAATGTGCGGAACAAGCATGTTGTGGGCGGGGTTGTAACATTGTCAACAGCTTGACTGTAATTTAAAGCTACAGTGCATAGTTTCTGTCTCCCCTATGAGGAATTATAAGTAATGACAGCAAAACAGCGCGTCCACATGATACAAGCATTCCGTGATCGCGCACCGCCCCCATCCCTCCTCCATGCTAGTAACCAAGGAGGATGGAAAAAACATGATGGATCCTTCAGAAGAGGTAATTATATTCACTCGAGTTTCTGCGCGAAAGTCACCGGACAACCCAATCATCTGAACATAGGCATACTGAGAAATACAGAGAGAGTGTGTGGAGCTGACACTTTTAATTAGCATTGTAGAAACTCTTTTGTCTATGGCTTGAATGCATTGGATGGTCATTAATATCAAAAGGTTACGCACTGTCATATTGAAAGCTGCTAAACTGTGTTTCGTTGTTGAAAGCAATGGCAATAAAAATCTAGTCTAACATGGATGTATTATAAGAACTGCATACAGCGTTTGAGGCAGAGTCCTTCGACACTACTTCCGTATGATGGCACCCATAGAGCAGGCGCGCTAGAGACTTCAGCTGGCTGAGCAGGCTACTTCCAGTTTGCGCTCAACTAACTTGAATGGGGATTCAATTATTCGATCATATGACTCTTCTAGACTTTGCATGTGTTATCGGACCAAATACATCAAATTCTGATAGTGAAACAAGTCATTTTGGAAGGGTTGTGACACTCAAAAACATGTCTCCACTGATTAACAGACGTGTTTTTTGCCATCTAAGTATTTGGGAAGAAGTTTTAATTGGCCAGAGGACATCACTGGACGGGCCGGGAGTTGTAATTTCACTGTGTGGCCACTGCTTCAAAGCCTAGCGCACTTCCCGGGGGGCCTGGGTGGTAAGCATAAATTGTGGAAGCTAGCATGGCTAGCAGGTTTCTAAACAACATTTCACAAGTTTTATGAAACAAATTGTTCTTACGAAGTCACTCAGCTGTGGAATTTTTCATCCCAATTACTTTCAAGAGGCCAAATGCCTTTAACAAGAGTCCTGGACAACATAAATACTCCTCCCGGTTGTTCTCTCTCTGTGTCAAACACACACTAAACATACATGAAACACACACTTGGCAGAACACAGCAGTGCAGTGATGAGGAGGCCAGGCATCACTCAGATTGATCCTGACAGCTAATGTGTGCCGCTCCACACCACGACATTGCCAGATCTAATCACATGCACACGTCTAATTTGAGAGGAAATGTGAATAAGGGCTCTCACAAGAGTCGGTCCTCAGGGGATTGGCTGCCGTAATTACACCCGGAAAAAAATGAAACTAGAGCTGGGAGGTTAAATGTAGACAAGACATGATGGGAAGGCTACTGGTTGGCGAGGCTGGTTTTTATCCCGCCCCATTGAATGCTCTTATTTGTTTACACCCCAGACGACTGGGGTCTGCAAACAATCCATTAGACCAGAGATCTTCAACAGGGGGCCCCTAGGGTGTCCTCAGACTTACTGCAGGGGGGCACACAGTTCACCCTGAGGATTCACTGTCCCACATTTGTGTTTAACATTAAAACATGATTTATAAAATCATGGCAAAAATTATTATTTTAATAGCTTTGTATTCTATGCACTAAAAAGGTATGTATAAAGGCTTTAGGCCGCCCTACATGTTATTGTAGCCCCAGTTTAATATGCAACTTAATTTTATAAAATATACTGTATGCAGTATATTTTATAAAATAAAGTTGCATATTATAAAATATACTGTATGCAGTAGGGGGTGCCTGCTCCGTCTCTCTTTCAGTCAAGGGTTCCTTGCCTTAAAAAAATATTGACAACTGCATTAGACACAAAGAAATTGGAAGGAAACGGACATCCGGCCGAAAAGAAGCACATATTGTGCTTTCATTGCCTGTGTGTGTGTGTGTGTGTGTGTGTGTGTGTGTGTGTGTATTAGTGAATGCATCGATTACCCCATGCATGTGTATATGCAGTAAAGGAGGAAAACCCCAAGTGAGCACAGTGCAGTGCTGACCTCCATTACTCCAGTGGCGCTCATGTCCATCACACAGTAACAAACACACACTCTCTCTATGTTCCTCTATATATTGTACAACATGGTAGTTTATATAGTGTATATTTCTCTCTTTATTTAAGTATTATTATTATTTTGGCATGACAATCTTTTCTTTCCCCTCCGTCTTTCTTTCTCTTTGGTGCTCATATTAAAATCATGAGCATGCCTCGCGGTGTTGTTGTTGTTTATTTTCAGTGCAGGGAGCAGAAGGGCACGCACACTCAAAGAAAGAAAAACAAAAGAATGGCATGTTCTTCCACTCAGCAGCTTGTTTGGTGCTGAACGTCAAGGGGAAATGCCACAGAGGAAAGCTTTGTCAGTCTAGTCGCAGCAAAGTGGGGGGACATGACGGCTGCCTACACAAAAACTCCAGGGATGAAGAAAACGATGCGCTTTTGTGGGATGAAACTTGACAGCCGTGTTCCGGATAATGAAACAACTTGCCACAGCAGACGTAACAGGCTTTGGCGACACATTCCCACATACACGGTGCCTCTTTAAAGAAGCGTACACACCTTTGCAGATATGTATTTAAGAATAGAAATTGTCCCTAGAGGCTATTAAACTGCTCTGCTTCATCAATCTGTGATGTTCAAGTCATTTCAGGACTGACTTTGCATTTCAGCTGTTGGTTGTAAGTGTAGGTGGAGAGAGAGATAGCAGGAGCATAGTAACAGCAACAGAAAACTAGTCATGCCTCTTTCTGAAGAGAGTAACAAATTCTGCATTGCATTCATATCTATTTGGATTTCTCTCAGTGTAGAAATTGGCATATCTGACTCTTCTGCTGTGAAAGGCAGTATGCAAATCAGATGTACAAGGAAGCCCTTTTCCTGCATTCTGAGGGACTAATATCAAAATCTGACGTGTATAGATAGTTAAGAGGCTGAACATATTGGCATGTCAGAGTGGAAAACTTTTAAGAAAAAGCAATGTACATTATCAGAATATTTTTTTAGGTGTAGGACTATTAACACTGCTCTGTTACTACCACAAGCTCAGAGTTAGATGAGAAGATAGATCTTATATATAGAGAGAGACTGAGTTGGCTTCCAAGTTAAAGCTTTTGATATCAGTGGTAGACAACCAAACAGATGACTGTCCAAATCCCCTTTTTTAGCTGTGTGTGCAAACACCCCAACTGGTATTTTGCTTAGCACAATAAAAAGCACGTTTAATATAATACCCACTTTAATACCAGCTGCTCTTTCATCTCTGCAGAAATGGAATTGTGAAATGTCTCTTTGTCATGTGCAGCTGCTATATGCCAGTTTGTTTTCCTCATTATGCTGCAGCATTTAGCTGTGTGTGTGTGTGTGTGTGTGTGTGTGTGTGTGTGTGTGTGTGTGTGTGGTAGCAGCACAACAGACCTCTGGCACTCTGCTTGACTGCAACTAGATATGAATGTGTGTGAATGTGATCAGGGTGTTCCTGCAAAAGAGAGGCTTCTTCTCAGAGAACCTTCCCTGAATAAATAAAGGTAAAAATAAAAAGTTCATTAAAATCATGAACTCAAGTGTCATTATGAAACAAATAACACAAAGTGTTGGTCTGTACAGTTGTGCTGTTAGTCATATGTAATTTGCTGTAGGCATGCAGCCTGACGTCTGACTCCCCCCCCCCATGTGAAATTCCATGTGAAATGCCAAACTCCTTCCTCCTTCCATGTAAAGCTGCAGTAATCCAGGGACATTTCCCTACCCAGTCCTCCCCGTACCTACGGAGACGTTTTTTTTTCTTTTTAGCTACGTGTTCATCGGGTCCCGGGACTCAATGAATGAATGAAAAAATAGCAATGCATGTTATCAAAATTAGCCGCCTACGTACTGTTGCAGCCAATGAGCAGCCGACAGGAGCTGGCTGCAGGACGACACAATCACCATGAACAGCTTTTAATGTTCTTGAGACTTTGCTGAAATTTTCGGGACAATAAGGGCAGGATTCGGGATTCAGGAAGTCTGATCACCCTACACAAACCCATTCTTGAGAATGTAACTGCAATGTACATTGTAACGTAATGTAACTAAATTAGATTATCAAAATTACAACAGCTAATATTGCTGTAAAAAAAACAACCAGAACAAACCTAATAACAGGAAACAAACTAATGCTAATGCTCATTACTAGTTTTACACATCAACACGTCAAAGCTGAGTTCCCTTATTCAGTTTTCTTCTATTGCCTGTTTTCCACAGCCATATTACTCAACCCATTGTGTTAAATGAAATTGAGTTTCACTGTTCAATGGCAGTAGAAATATGAATGTGCTTTTCCTAAAGGCTGTGGCCTGAATGGAAGAGGAGAATGATCTGTGACAGAGTCTTATGTAGCTCTGCACGGATGCTGCAGCTACTTTAGAGCTGTATTATGACTAGACTAGAGCCACTTCTGCTCTCTGCCTCAAAGACTGCAAAAGAAGCCTGTCCTTCTTTTTTCTGTCAATCCATATCTCTTTCAGTCATTTTATTGGACTTTCTTTCATTCTCTCTGACCATCTCAATTTCATTCTCTAAATCCTATCAGTCAATTTCAATTTCTTTTTGCCAGTCTCACTTTTTTTTTTTTGCATTTTATTTTCCTCTCTTTCATTCACTCTCTCCTTCTTGCTCTCTTTTTTTAGCATCAGTTGAGTAGATTGTTTTTGACAAGGTAGAAATAGAGATGTATTTCTCTAGATGGAATGCACAGACACAAACACACACATTGTATGCAATTTTATTATATTTTATACCCGCATAAACATTTAACACTGCCAAAGCCACTGTGTGATGATATCTGACGGGTCATTCAGACCAAAAAAGGCGATCCGGCGATTTCCCGCATGGTTGTCCGGGTGGGGGTGGGGGTGTATTTGTGTGACGTCCTGTTGTGTTCTTAAACCCCCCAACAAAACATAAGCAGACTTTATATTTCACAATTACTGTTTTCTGTCAGATCATGTTATATTATAGATTACGACGTTCCGACCGCTCTTGAAGACATTTCGCAGGAGAGAGAGAGAAAGAAAATAGACGAGTGAGACGTGGCGAGTGCTTTGTCGCTGCAAGGCAAGGCAAGGCAAGGCAGCTTTATTTATAGAGCACATTTAAGCAACAGGGCAATTCAAAGTGCTTTACACAAAATCAGTTAAAAACAATAAAAACAGTTAAAAGAAAATAAAACCCATAAAAAAAACAGAAGAAACATTTCAAAAATAAAAACAGATAAAACACAGGAATAAAAGTTACAGTGCAGTATATAAAAGAATAAACAGTAAAGAAATGAGCAGCATTTAAAGGAAGGCAACGTCAAAAAGAAAGGTCTTCAGCATCGATTTAAAAGAACTGAGAGTAGCAGCGGACCTGCAGGTTTCTGGGAGTTTGTTCCAGATATGAGGAGCATAGAAACTGAAAGCTGCTTCCCCCTGTTTAGTTCTGACTCTAGGAACAGACAGTAGACCTGTCCCAGATGACATGAGAGGTCTGGGGGGGTCATAGTGTACTAGCAGATCAGAAATGTATTTTGGCCCTAAACCGAAGGGCCAAAATACATGCAGGAAACATTCAGCTGTAGACAGACATGTTGACATGTCATAGTAGGAAAAGAACAAATGTATTAAAAACCATTAATGGTGGCTGCATTCCACATAGGAGAGGCCCTGCGATTGAGCATGCTGACTCACTGAAATAGCTCACTAAGACACTTGATGGAATTGAGCCATTGTTAATGTTATCAATTTCAGCTGTGCTTTTTCTACTATGTCAAAATGTCTGCAGTTCAGTGCTTGTGTTTCGTTTTTTTAACCCTCATAGTGTTTAAAACGTCCTTCCGATAGAGGCAGTGATGTTTCCTGTTTACTGTCTCTCACACACTGCCTCAAACCACATAATTACATGATTGGCCACGGCAGCGTGACCTGGGGTTGCGTATCTCCAAAAGTTGAGTCAATGTCAACTTTTTAAAGTTTTTTGAGTGTCTCCCCTTTCGGTTGACTCGCATTGCCCACCTTCCTCCACAGCGCTGCGGAGGAGGGTGTGGCTGGTCCACGCAGCAAAATGACTATACCTATGTTATATATATTTTGTTGAGTTGTGTACTTACACGATCCCAAATGATTCCCACAATTTTCAAACCCAGAGAAATCTGCAATTTTATTTCTGACACAGGATGTTTTGTTCAGTCGCCTGTCAGTGGCGTCATATAACATTTGACCCCTCTAGTTACTCTAACTTCCATCAAAACATGAGAACCCAGATGATACGTTCGAGAATAATGGTAAATCATTCGGTGTGACAGAAAGAGTTATAGTCAGTGACCGTACAACTGATTTTTTTCTGCCACAGGGCATAATTTTGTCATTAATTACATGCCACTTTGCCACACAGTAATACAGCAGTGACCTTATTTATTAATACATTTCAATTTCTGACATGATTCGGTTGTTGAACTGACAGAAACAGTGTTGACATGTACATTGGACTGACTTAACCATTATGAGCTATTATAGACTTGGACTATAGCCTGGCCTGGTTATTATTGGAATACCAGCTTTTTCCCCTTTTTCTCATTAACTGCATCCCACATACACACTTACAGTAATTATTCATTCAGTGAACTCAGTCAGTCAGTCACTCACTCACTCACTCTCGCCTTTAGCCGTAATCCTGTACGCTTTGTTTTCTCGCTAAAAGTCTCTTTCAGCGTTAGGATTCTTGGCATCACTTTTGATGCTCTGGGTCGGGACGTACTGATTGACACACTGGACATGAATGAGACATGAACCTAGGTCTCCTGGGTGTTGTTTAACCCATCAACCACCCCAACCAACCTCCCAACGCGGCATTTTGGTCTTCTCGTCTACCCTTGTTCCTCTAAGTCATCTTACAGCGCCGTGGTTACGCTGCTGCTCTGCCAGGTGCATGCCATACAGACGCTGAAGGGTGCTTTTTGCGTCGTATCTAACACTGCGAGCCAAGCGTCCGTATTTTACGAGTTGGGAGTGAACACAGGTTGTAAAAGTACGCTAGGAGCACACTCTCATACACATGAGAGGCGGGTTTTTTGTGTGCTTTAGAACTAGAATTCTGCCGTTGCCACTGACCTTTTTTATAAACTTCTCGATGCTTTTTCTCTGCCTCTTCACTCAATCCATACTCATTAGCGATGCTGCACACTATGTATGCACACACATATTAGCAGGGATAAACAGGACATGTGTAATAAGATCTCACAGTGAAATCAATACTGTATCTCTTTGTACTGACACAACTCTATTGTCAATCTCTTTGTCTGTTCACTCACTGATAGTGTGATCTAAATTGCCCAGAACAAAAACAAAAGGAGGCAAAAATAAAAGCCTTGTAAAAGTGAACTGAAACTCAAAATCCCAGCTGCCCTGAAATAAATGGAGCTGCAAATTCACCGGAACACGTTGTCCTGGACAGGGGCGCAACTACCCAGTGTCAGAGGGGTATACAGCAACAATTTTCTTCTTGTCATTTATTGTACATGCTACCTTATATTTTCCAGTTTTCAGCTTCGGTTTTGCATATTCTAAGATAGCTGTAAACCCCCATTTGGCTGCTACATTGCCAGTGTTAGCAAATGCTAGCAAGTCTGTTACTGTAACATGAATACTGGCAAGCCTCCAAGCACGGACATCACACTTTAAATCCTACCTGTTGCCGTTAACCATCCACTTATTTAACTACTGTTGCATCCCTTGACATTTCCTTTTCCCTCTTTCTTTTTCTATTTTCAGCCCACAGCAGTTTTTTTGCTTCATCCATCTTTTTTGCTTTATCCATCTTTTTCCATAGACGAAAACTCTCTCACACACCCCCCCCCTCCCCCCCCACCCCCCCCACCCACACTCCCTCTTCTATGTCAAAATTCTATAATGGAATTTTGTGACATAGGGCACCTGCTCAAGCCTGTTGGTCCTCTAAAATGTTATATAACATTGAGGAAATGCAGAAATGATTAATTAACAGCAGCTACATATAGAAAATACCAAAACATACTATTATTATTATTTTTTATTTAAAAAAGAACATTTTTAACTGCTACGTGTGCCCCTATGCGCCACATATTGTGCATACCCACTTTTTGCGCCACTGTCCTGGGCGACACGCTGTGTGTATGAATGTGTGTGTGTGTGTGTTGTTTGCACGTGAAGGTGTAAACGGAGAATATAATGCTTTTGGCTTGTGTTTTCTTACATGGAGGATGGTTTCCCCTACACACATTTACACCATGACAGCTTATGGTACACAGCATACACTTTCACATGAGTTAATGGAAGTAATCTGCAGTCATGGCAAGGCTGAGTTATTGCTTTAAATGTACATTTAGGCAATCAAAATTGACTGCAGCTATCTGATTGTGGCCCTTTTCCCTGTGTAGGCAAATTAACTTAAAAGCCATCTTTGATCAATCAAAGAGGAAAATATACAGCGCTCACTGACATATGCAGCCTGTGTTCAGGGCACACATGCATATTTGCATGTAATTAAAGGACCAGATAGCAATGTTTTTCAAAACGGCTGAATATTTTCCTCTCTTTCATGAAACACTAACCTCCAACTGTCCACCAACCTCTGTACAAATTGTTTCCGGAAAGGCAGTATTTAATTTAAAGCCTTTATACGGCCCACTGTGAAAGATGAGGACAATAACACACTGCACTTAATTCAATTTGCATAATGAATTTCTTTTTATTTATCAGTTAAGGGATTATAAAACAAAAGAGATGATTGCAAATCATCCTCACAGTCTCCCATGGTTGTCCAAAAGGAAAAAAATGTCTCATGCTTTTCCGTCCCAGAGCAGGCAATTAGCTTTACAGCAAGAAAAATCTACCCAAGATTAAAAAAAAAGCAATTTTCTCTGGCACCAAATGTGATCATTAGTCTTTGTATATGAATCAACATATGGACAAAAAGTGTTAAGGATCAAGATAATTAATTCAAGAAAATGCGATGAAAACGCATGAGCAGCGCTCTGCAACCAATCAAAAAACAGTACGATGATCCCTAAAGTCAAAAGCCCTGATAGGGATGGCCTATTACTGCTAATGAACAATCTATCAACTACTCCATATTATCAGAATTAGAATCAGCTTTATTCGCCAGGTATGAAGACACATACGAGGAATTTGACTTAGGTTGGAGCAAGCCTCCGGGCGGCAGCTATGGAACAGCGCCACCACACGCTTTCTCGAAAAGAAACAATGCAGACAGCAACATAGTATACAATAACAACATCACAACATCATAATGCACAAGACAACACACGGGTCATGTGGTCACATGAGGAAGTTTTTGAGGTGGCATGGGAGGGTGCAAGAAAACACAAGAAACCAAGGCAGTCAGACGGAAGCGGGGCGGGACGGGGGTGGTGTGTATGGTGTGGTGTAAGATAATGAATTGTGTGTGTGAATGTCGCTTCCTTTGCTTTTCTTTTCTGTAAAGTTTTGGACGGTAATGTGGTCAAGCGAGGTACAAAGTGACTGAAGAGAGCGAGCGTCATTAGAACAATGCAGTGAATCAGACAAATAAAACCTTTTTGCCATTTCATCACAAGAATTTTTTGCAGCTTTAGCAATTATTTCACTATCACTAATGATCTATCCAGCCACAAAAATCCTGAAAGTTGGAAGTTCTAGTTTGTTTCATTTGTACTCTGAGCTTGGAATTTCCTGAGGTCGGAAACACGCCCCCTGACCTTGGATTTCTGAGCTCGGAACTCAGACAACCTACAGTACAGCAAGCTCAAAATCCAACATGGATGCACCCCTCAACAGGGAAAGCTGTAACATAAAGATTATTAATGTAAATGGGATGTATTTACATAGCGCTTTCACCATTCACACACATAAATACACTGTGGCCGTTGAAGGTGCCACCTGCTCATCAGGTAAACACACATATTTACACTCCGATGGCGCAGCATTGGGGCAACTCGGGGTTCAGTGTCTTGCCCAAGGACACTTCGACATGGGACTGCAGGGCCAGGCACCACCAACCTTCCAATTGGCAGGCAACCGCTCTACCACTGAGCCACAGCCGCCACTGTCTTAATTGTGTCTCACTATAACAGTCGTACACACAGTCCTGTCCAAAGTTGGACCTGTGGACATGTTGCCATGGTGTTTGTAGGCACACAAAAAACAGTGCAATGCATTGTTAACAACTTGTATTGCTAACAATGGAAAACCCGGCTAGAGCTAAACCCACAATGAAAAATCTGACTTGTTAATTGAACGCATTGACCTCAGGTGTGTCGTCATTCCCAGCTCTGGTTTCCGAGTCCCGAGGCAAATGGAACATACAGTGCTAATAGAATGGAAGTACAAAGAGTCCTTACTATGAAGATGACCGTCAATTTAATTTATTTAATTAATAAAAAATTACACTCTGTTGTTATTACACACAGGCCTGAAATACAAACACATGCTCAGGTCCTATACATGCACAAATGGAGAGATGTTAGAGTGGGGAGGGGCTGCAACTGCTGAACAGGTGCCCTGAGTGGTTGGAGGGGGTTCAAGAGCACCTTAGCAGTATCCAAGAGGTGAACTGGCATCTCTCCAGCTACCAGTCCACACTTCGTACTTTGGTCCGTACGGGGACTTGAACCAGCGACCCTCCGGATCCCAATCCTACGGACTGAGCTACTGCCACCCCCAATTAATAGTCATCATCATCATCATCATCATCATCATCATCGTTGCATTGGTGTAAACTGGAATGTTCTCAGAATGTTTGATTCGTGCTTTGCCAGTAGTTTCAACTCATATTATCTTTACTGGGCTTTCCGCCTCTGCAAAGAACTGTGAGATTGGTACTCAAATCAGGCTCTTTTAATCAAAGCATTTCATTTTCGACTATTCAGGGTAATCCCTAGCCAACAATGCATATCCTCTGTGATGCAAGCAAGTACATTATTATCTGTTGGGATTTTACCAAGAGAGGGCTATGTGACAAGAACAATAAATGCATGCTTGTATATTTGCACAATCAGACACCAAAACCCTGTTTGTGAGGTAAACATAATCTTTTCTCAATGGTCTGAATATAAGATCATCAAATTCATAGACACAGAGGGTTACTCCTGAATTTAGAGATTACCCACAAAGTGCCTGGCTGAGCCTTTGTTCTGTTACGTTGAAGCTAATCAATGTCATCAGAAAGGTGGAGCAACGTACATTATGCAACTTTTGTGTCGTGAAAGTATGTACACCTTCTTTTTCCATGTAGCCATGTCTTTGCCCTAGATCTTGAAGCTGTAACTTTTTTACCAAATATGTAATGATTCAATTATTCAGTGCTTAGCTCGCTGTGGCTCCGAAATTATTTAGGTTATCGGGTGATGATAAGCAAAAAGAAGGATAATTATGAAATGGAAGCCCCCTAACTTGCCTTCTATTAATCAAAGGCTCCTGGGATATTTAGACAAATGTTACCAAACCAAGTGGCATGCTCTCATATAGCTACTTTTGATAAGGTCAGGCCATATTTTAATGAAACACTGTAGTGAATACGCTCTAACTTAATGGCACTTATTACTGCTATCAATTACTTAATTGCTGCGTCAACCTGCTTTTGGTTCTCACAGCACAACCCACGTACTGCTGCACATGTTTATCCCAGCTAGATTCATTCAATTTATGATTTGCTGATTGCATTTAATTGTTCTGTAGATCGGAATCTATGTGGGACCTTAATAAATGTCAAAGTTGTATATTTACTCTATGTAAGGACTAAGGTATACATGAACTGGTGTTTGGCCATGTATATGCATTTTTCCCTTATTTTAATAAAACATTTCCAATAAAAAATGCTAGTTCATGTTGATAGCTCCAAATACCCATGAACTACAGCCATGCTAGCAGCTTTCTGAGGCTATACTTGTGTACATGCTAACATGCTCACAACGATAATGCTAACATGGTGATGTTTAGCAGGTATTATGTGTTTAAGTATCAGCAGTAAATAATTGTTTTTTACATTTTGAGCCACACTCGATTTCATGTTGGTAGCTTATTCCCACTGTATTTGCAGTTGAAAAGACTGTGGCCAGTTACCATTACGCTAGGTTTTCACCGACAGCTTTGAAGGCCTCAGAGCAGAGCGATTCAATTCCTTCACATGAGAAAAGTGATATGAGCTCAGTCGGTTAACAAACAGTTAACATCTTTACAACAACCCAATAACAAAATCTATTTTCAACTAGAGCAGATCTAAACCATACTCTTCATTGATATTCATTCAGATTCTTTTAACATTCACTGAAAGCAATCCTGATAAACTGGACCAGTAGCTGCCACTGAGAAGCTTCAATAAATTCATAAACATGAACCGTGGTTTGCAGGAAACGTATTATGTTTTTGCTCGGCCGCTGGCATCGTGCAGCGTCGTTTTTGCACCTATTAATATCTATTTTAATAGCTTCCTTTTGCATGCGGATCGCATCCTCTAACAAGCACCACTGACTCAAGCGTAGGGGTGATGGTTTGTATTTATTTTTTTAGCAAGCTGCCACTGTCGGAGGAGTCAAATCATAATTACGCCATGCAAGGAAAACATAAATTCTGTAAATAAAAAGAGTGGTCTGCAATTGCAGGCTGACTAAGGACAGCATCCATGATATATTTTGGTTGTGATTTGAAGCCAGTACCCTGACTGAACACCGTGACCAAAAACACAGACCACCCCACCCCAATTAGCAAATCCGGGCCTGGTACAGCCAGGCAGATGCTATTCCTGGCTAGTTTTATGTATATATTTGTTTTAGTAGTAGCAATGTAGCAACGACAATTAGCCAGCATGCTAGCAATACACAAGGGTGTGACTGTAGTAGAAAACTTACCAAATAGTTTGTGATAGGTCAGATAGAAACTGACCACCACCAAAACCCACGACAAATTGTAAGCAAAAGGTGTACGCCGTCGGCACCATGTTGTGGTGACACAATCATGCCTGAGATCTTCTGCAGGTGACAGATTTATCGCAGTACCAGTCCAACAAGATGTATGAAGCAATTACATGCCGTGTACATTTTCCCTTAAATTATTGATAGTGTCATCAAAGGATTTTCCTCCAAGAAGCAGTAACTTTGGTCTGACGCCTGATGATAGAAATAAGGAGCTGTGAGCACACTGCAGTCTTTCCATAGAACATAAATCATCCCTCTTATCTTTGCTACTAACTCCATTAATTCAAATTGAACAGTGTTGCATTTTGAAGTCCTCTCATAGCAGAGGCCGTAATGTAGATCCACTTCACTCCGTTTGGCTTTTAGTGTTTGGGCTCTACAGTATCTCTTACATAAATGCTGCTTTTGCAAGGGGAGGGATGAAAGGAGTGATGAATGATGAATGGATGGGTGGCAGAAATGGGAGGATGGAGATGGAGGAGGTATCGTTCAGTGAACAATTACATCACCATTTAGCCTAACCAGCAAGTGAAATACAAGTCTGTGCTCTTTTGTATGCTCATTGCTCACAGAAATGCCCACACATGTAAATACAGGCACAAACATCTATCTATACTGTGGTATCATTAAGTAAAACAGCCAAATGTGAGAGTGAACTGCAGCTGTGAACTGTATGTTGTTGTATGTGTGTATGGAGCATGGAGATTGTTCAGTCAGGCACAGAAATCATTTTATGATCAAATGTTCCATATGCAGTCCGTAATTTAGGCCTCCCCCTGCATTAGCATTTAGATTTATGTGAAATTGACAGCATGTTCTTCGCTGTGTTTTCCATGTTCATTTGGCTAGTCCACACAGCATTCTGGGCTGGGAGAAAAACATGCTCTGGTTTATTGGCATTTATTTATTCCAGTCACAAACATAATGGGCGGCGTTAAGACAGAGCCACGGTGCCTCTGGAAGGAACTTGTTTTAATGGAACGTGTACACTTAAAAGTTGCATTAGTCGTGCAACAGAAAACTCCGATTGGACAGTCTAGCTAGTTGTCTGGATTTACCCTGCCGAGATCAGAAATCCACCTGAGTTTGGAATGACAACACAAAGAAAACGTAAAAAATGTTGCAAAATGCACAGGCAATAACTCCACTACGCACCTTGTGCCACAAGTGTATGTGTTAAGCCACACAACGCTTTAGCTAATGTTGTGTCAATTCTTGCAGTGATTAAAACAGGAGCTGGGTAATTTGTCCACCGCCATACCCCATAAAATATAAAGCTACTACCACAGCCCATAAGGTGGTGTTGAGTAATAGATGAAGGGTTGCATTAAACAGCTACAGAGTTTACGTTGCTATGGACGCAGGATTCCAACCGTAGAGACCGTAGAGACGGAACAGACTATTTTCTTTAGCAGATGCAATACAATCGTATTTAAATCAATAAACTCCTATTTCAATCAATACTTTGTGTCAAAGTATTGATTGATTTGGTACTAACCATGTAATAAGTGGGATAATGTAGAGCGAGGTGGTTGTTATAGTGAATACAACCCAGACCCCTCCGCCTCCACAACCGCCTCGTTCTACAGTATCGCTTAATTATTATATAGCTTGCATAAGTTATCTGCAATTCAGTTGTGCATCTTTGCAAAGTATGTGGTTTTAGATGCTTGGTAATACAGTAACTACTTTTTTTTTGCCAACCGTTAACACATTAGCGCCAGCCACTCATAATAACTCTCCGAGCTAGCTGGCTTTGTAAGCGTGGCTAACAGGACAATACGTTAGCACAGTTTCAATTTCAAGAGATGTATTTGTACCTTAACATTGTTGTGGAGCCGTTTATAATATTGGCATGGTTGTGATTTTCAGTTGTAGTTTTTCCTGTTTTATTGTGTTAATTTATTCCACGTTTCCTTGTTTACTGTTTCTTGTATTGTGTTTTACCCTGTTTCATCCATGTGTGTGTTTCTTGCTTCAGTTTCCTGTTTTACCTTGGACTGGACTTTGGACTTGAACTGGTTTTCCCTCTCTGCTTGTCTCAGGACTCCATTTGTTGTTTGCACCATTTATTTTATTAAATCCTCAAACACTGCCTACTTGTCTCTGCACTCTCACACCCTTGACAAATATGGTGTAACACAGATAACTTACAAAAGCTATGTGTTTTGGACTTTCCAATTCTTTGTGACTGGGCCTTCTAGATGGACTTTTAGGCTCTGTAATTTTGACTTCTGTCAGTCCCCATTAGGGAAACTGGCAGTCTTTGTGGCAAACATTTTTACTCGTCATAAAAGTAAAAGCACAGGTCAGGTGCAACTAACTTATGACGGCTAACATTCCATTAAATCTTGACCTAGTATGCCATGTATAATCAGTGCCTTGGAACTGGCACTTCTATATTGAACCATATGGAAGCATCCAAATCAAGTATATAAGACAATATGAAATAAATATGAATTAATTGTGTTAAATATAAAAATACAAGTTGGATATACTTAACTACAGTCCTCAGTAGCTCCCTACGGTAGCGCTGTACTGTGCAAAGCTCTAAGCCTGCCAGCTTTTTAGCGGTCCAATCAATTGCAAAGGATTTGAATTTCTGCTCAGTGCTCAAATATTCTGTTTTAGTAGGAAATAGGTCACAGTACAGAAACTATAGACAGATACTCCAATCTCCATTTCTCTGGGATTTTAACATTGAATACTTGATCAACACAACCGCTCCATAGTCCTATGAATGCAGCAATTATGAGGTTATTAGTGACACCTGTGTTCGTCAGCAGCACTTTATAGGCCCTGCACGCCCACTCAGGTGTTTTCAGTTATTCTAATGAGACGGATGTTCAGTATATAGGCGGGCCCCAACAAATGCAACAAATTTAACAGCGAGTAGGGAAGATGTCAATTCAGCCCAGTTTGTATACACCCACACAGCCCTGTGAAGAAATGTAATAAAAAAGAAAGACTGACAGTACCTGTGTGGGTGTACTGTTGGTGTGTGTGTGTGTGTGGGGGGGCTTTAAAGGCTGAAGATGCACCATCCCCCCAACTCCAATCAAAATCAAAGTGTAGTCGCAACCTTTGAAATCCTGACCTACAATATCAATCAATGCACCTTTTTTTTTGACAGTTGAGGCTGATTGAGCATCACAGAATGAAAACCTGAGTAAACATTGTTCAGCACACGTCTTAAAAGTCTTACTGTCATCCCCCATTGATAAGATGCTCATGCTCTGTCTGCTTCGCTCTGCAAACCCCTTATCTGTTATGTAACCAGCTTTCCTTGTGCCACAGTGCAGTGTGAGTGTGTGTGTGTGCGTGTGTGTGTTTCCTTTACTCACACAAAGGCTCTAGCCTAAACAGAAGCTTTCCTCATAAAAACAGAGGTCATTATTTAAACAGAGGGCTCCCACTGACAACAAGCACAGTTGTCCCTTTCAGTAAAAGCTGCCTCAGGCACTTTATGGAAAAGATTACAAATTTGACACAATATTACATAAGGATTACACTTTTGTCAACATGCCATCTCTTTGTAGCCCTCTCCAACCCAAACAGCAGTGTGTCACTCAACAGATATAGAGAATTAACAGTTAAGGAGCAACTGAAAAAGCACTGCAGTTTGTACCTCTTATTCTAAAGTGTACACCTTCCTGCCCAGTAGGCTGTATAACCCCTTATGATAACCATCTATTCTTTAACTCAAACACACTTTTCATATTGTCAAATAGTTCCACAGACGTTAGCATCAGTGGCTTCAATTATGAATAAGAAAAGGAATAACTGAACCTCTCTCACACCTAAGAAATGACTGCTTTCCTGTCATAGAGATTGTGGAGTACACAGTGAAAGTAAAGCACATCTGAGCAAGAAAAGTACTTATTAAATACACACTCAAAGAATATAACACAATGCACCTTCAGGAAGTGTAAGGTGTGATTAGGCAGTGAAAGCAGAAGTGAGTCACAGTGTGAATCACTTTTAGCCTTACATTTAAAAAAAAGAAGAAGCCATAAAACACAAAGTGCCTCCTCTTCTCTCGTGTGTTGTCTGGGGTGTTCCCACGTGAGTGCATGCTCTCTGTCTGCTGGCGCTCTTCTCTCTAGTGCCATCAGTGGCCGCAGCACCAATCCCGGTCGCTGCAGAGAGTAACACACTGCCACAGCACACACACGCAGGGAGGAACACACCCACAACAGAACCCACACGCGGCGAGTGACGCAATGCGCCGGCATGAGCAGTGCTCAAACATGGGTGTGGAGGGCACCTGAGCCATCTGTCTCCATAATGTCAGTTTGAATGTTCGCTTGCAGGCACACACAGACACACATGCATGCTTTTACATAAACACACACTTGCTTTCACACATGTACAGTTTAATGCAATTACAGGAGTCCATATATATATGCAAATTCATGCACAAAGCACATCATTGCACATGTACCGTGTCTTTACGGTTACATATAATTCAGGCAAACGTGTGAAAACATGGAAAAACATACAAAAAATAAGAATAACCGCTATGAATACAAGCAGGTAGATTTTAAGAGCACAAACACAGACTGTAGAAGCTAAGCATGCACTTCAGTGACAGACAAGTCAAGGAAATTACAATTTTATAGCAAATGTTGAACAGTTAGATTTGACAAGAAAAGGTTTTGTATGTGAATAGAATACAAGAAGGCACCCCAACTCTCCAGTTGCCTCTCCGTCAGCTTTGCTAATTTTTGCTGAATTGTCTATTTTACAAATATTACGTGTGCTTCATACGGTTGACGCTGGATTCTGATAGCATGTGGCTTTGAGTCGCTCATCAGGATCGGGAAATCAGCTTGCCAGTCTCCAGTTTTCAAATGCAACATCAGATTAAACACAGTGGAAAAGGTGGAAAAGATGAGATGAAGCTAGCAAGACCGTCTCTGCGGCAATCTCATGAGTCATCAAGATCTGGAAATTAGCTCACCAGTCTCCTACTAGTCTTGCATTGCCAGACCTTCCTCCACAGGATTGCTTAGGAGGGTCTGGCTAGTCCACACAGAATTCCCGGATGGGAGAAAAACGTGGTCTGGTTTATTGGCATTTCTTTAAACCAATCACAATCGTCTTGGCCGGTGCTAAGCACTGGATGGAGCAACAGTGCCTCTGCAAAACAGCCTTGGGAAGGAACTTGTTTTGGTGTAACATGTGTACATTCAAAGGTTGTTTTAGTTGTGCAACAGAAAAGTCAGATTGGACAGATAGTCTACCTAGCTGTCTGGATTTACCGTGCAGAGATCTGAGGAGCAGTTAACCATAGTCCTCAGAAATCCACCGGAGTTTAGAATGACAACACAAAGAGAGTGGAAGGTAACGGACATTCACCTAAAAAGAGGTAAATCCAGCGGAATATCCGGCAGAACCAGAACAATCCCGGAAGTGGTAGAAGAGTTTGAAGCTGAGAGCCACAGACAAGCTAGGAAAGTCACAAAGTATCTTATCTTTGGATTCCTTCACTATATGAAACATATAGTATATCACCATCCCTATCTCTTAATGCAAGTGGTAAGTTGAACTTATTTTGTATACTTCACATGTGCACACACATACTGTATATGATCTGACGCTGACAATCAGAGAAACAGGAGAAGCAGGTATATTTGAGATCTCTCATAGCTGAAGTTATTACCCACCCAAATGACAAAGCCCACAGGCCTAGTTAGGATGCCGCTCGTCCTCGCCTCGTTTCTCTTCAGTGGACCCAGGGCTGTCATAAATGCAGCTGATTAAATCATTTGAAATCTTCTCTGTGGCATCATTGTGAATTGTTAATGGACTAGTTCAAAGCTGTCGCTAGGGTTGGAGTTTATCCTGATTGGGGAAAGAAAATGACCAATGTCTTTGATTGCTCGCTTGGCTGTTTTGAGGGTAGGTCAAGTGATGGGCTTTTGGCTGTCTGAGCATGATCCGGGTTTTATTATTCTAAAACAGACCTTTTAATGAAGAGATTTAAGACTCAAGGGGGAACTGACGACAAGCGGAATTGGAACAGGACTTCCAAGCCGTGATCAAAATTGTTTCCCTAAATACTCTCCTGATCATCTCAGTTGTTGTTGGAAACAGTCTGAGGATTACAGATTCCAAAGCACTTTTTATTCTTCAGAGTTTGACAGAATGACAAGCTGGTCAGGACTACGCAAAACTTGAAATAATTTCCTCGGCTGGGCGTCTTTGTTGGCTCTGTGTTGGAGCAGACACATGTCCCAGTGAGTGCCACAGATGAAAACAAGTGATTCCTTACAGCTGTTAGATTCTGTGCCTCTCTGTGCTGCTACAACTCACTCTCACACACACACACAGACACACACACACACACACACACACACACAGTGTCCTTGTGCAGCAAAGAGTTAAAAAAAGACAAGGTTTTGCACATCCATGTAGTTACTGGTACAAGACAAAAAAGAAAATTAAATGTTCAAAGAAGGTAACATACAGGGCACACACACACACACACACGCACACATCGATTGAAACACTATTCAGACATAGCTGTGCATACTAATACTATTCAGATTGGGCATTTGTGATGACAAAATAATGACCTCTCTGTTTCACTTTAAAATGCATGTAGTTGTTTCAAACTCACAGACTTCAGCGGGTGTGACAGCAAAGACACATTGTTGCATGCACACATCCAGACAAACTTACATGTACCAGTACCACAACACACACACACACACACACACACACACACACACACACACACACACACACACTGTACTGCAGATGAGAACAGGAGAAGTGCTCTTTGAATTATTGAGCCAAGCTGATAAAAATAGGTGTTCAAAAGCGGCCCTATTAAATATTCAGAGTCGTATCTTAAGCAAATCATGGCTGATAGTGGAGAGCATTTTCATGTATCCTTTCGCGTAGCCTTCTGCACGCTGATTTCAGAGATGCAAGGCATAAATGAGAAACCCCCGCAAGAGGAATATGATTTACATCACAAATGATTGTTTCCTAATGTTTTGGTTCAAAATGAGAAACCCTTGCACGGATACTTTGTTGGGCTGGTTGCATGAAATGAAGAATGTAAAGGAATAAACAAAGTGCCAGTTGGTTTGAATGTATTTTTGCTTTGATGCTTGCTATCCATCTGTCTATTAAAGCCCCTAAAAATGTTATAGTTATAAATAAAATTAGAAAAAAAGCATATTTTTCCTATAACTAAAGTGTACTGTACTAACGTACTGTACTTCCAGTGTAGTATAGTTTTCCAATATGTGCGTATACTTACAACATATTTCTTGTAACCACATTGAAATAGCTTTTTAATAAACAAAGTTATGAATATGATGTGAATCTCTATTATTAACACTATAAACATAATAATATAACTCAAGTGACAATAAGATCATCAATATATTCATTAATAGTGCCCTATTTTCACATCACTTTTCAGTCAAGTTCAGTCATGCCCACTTCAAACCAGTGACAACAAACATGTACTATATAAAATAATAATGAATGAATAAATGAATGAACACTTTGTTTTTGAACATGTAAAAAAATTTACATAACTAAAAGAATTAAACACAGAAACAAAACCAAATATTAATTTAACATGTCCAAAAAGGAATAGGAAGAAGCAAGAAGAATGTATAGAATATTAACATCATACGTGTATCAGATTAAAAATGTTCTTTACAATTTCCTACATATGTACTATATTTACACACCAAAGAAAATTCATTTTACCAATGTATATATTGACCATAAAAAATACATAATGTAAGTAAACAACAAAATAAATCGGTGATAGTCAAAATCCTTCCTTTTTTTTGTGAAAAACATATTTTTGTACTGCTTTTTAAACTGGGTCATACTTGGACATTGCTTTAACGATGTACTCACATAAAGAAAGACAAAACGTCCTTAACGTTGTACGAACACAAAGATGTTTCAAAAATAACTAAATTCAAAAATAATTTTTGAATATTGCCACGGAGTGTGTTATATACTAATAATATATAAAACACAGAAATCTATCATGTGAAATAACCCAACCTGTAACTGTTGCATTCACGTAGGACCCCATAGCTCATTGTAACAAGTTGATTGAGAAGATATATTTTCAGGGACTTTGTTCTATGATAGATTAAATTGGATTCAAAGTAAATATTGTACTTTGACTAAGACAAAAAAAAAACACTGCTAAAAATGTACAGTCCAGATTATCTGTATTCAACCATACAAAACAGTTATTCCATGCTTTGCAAAAGTGAAAAAAAGTCATTACACAAACACAGCTGCAGAATATCACAATCTAGAGTATGTTGGCCGAGAGTAGCTGATGGTATCCAGTGCACAGTATGTGTTCTACTCAAACACATGCTGAAGTCATTGATTGTTCACACTGCTGGAGGGCTTAGCTCCTGACCTGATTATGTAGCTACGGCTTAAAACTCCTTACAGTAAGTTTCACACATACAGAATAGCCCCTAAACCAGGACTCACAACGTTGTGTATAAAGTACAGTATATATCGCGTGCATTATCCAGTTCCTGACATTTTTGGAATCTTTCTTTAAATACCAATATACTCGGACTTTGCATGACATGAGCATGAAAAATTACTAATATCTTGAAATGTCAGATCAATTATATCAATGTCCTTTTGGTCCCTTTAAAAATGTCACACTGTAAACCTGGCCTACAGTTGCCAGCGTTGTCCCTGAAGGAAATGTGGACTATTTGCATTGATGCATCCGTCTCCTCTCATCAACATGCAGGCAGCACGCCTGCTTTAATCCACCATGTTGTTGGTTGTTGCCTGATTTTTTTTAAGCTTGCTGATTGTTGCGCTCTGAGAGCTTTTTTTGGATTTGCTAAGAAATTAATGCAAATTATGGCCATGACAATGCAAACAAGGCCATATGTACAAGAAGCATACTAAAGTTTTACGACAGGTGAACCCTTGTGGCCATCCTAATGTGCCCTTATCAGTTGGAGCACACTTAATTGACTTGAGTTTGTAGGATTTATTAACCTTTAACGGGATTGCACCAACAATTGGTAAGAAGCGACTCAATCTATTGAGTTAGTTTGTGCATAAAGTGCGTAGACTCCTAGTAACGTCAAGCTAGTTTCAAACTAGATTTAGTAAATAAAGATAAATATTAAGGAATATCTGTCTGAATATCTGTCTGAATATCTGCAGCGGTCCTGCAGCGGCCCTTTGCTGTGTGTCATCCCCCATCTCTCTCCCCCTTCCATGTCTATCCACTGTCACTATAATATAGGGTAAAGCCCCAAAAAATAATCTAAAAAAAAAAAGAGTTAATCTGTAAATTGGTTACTTGGAAACATCTGGAGCAGAAATAGTTTAAAGTAATTTCCTTTGACTTTTTGTAATTTGAGGTATTGAGTTCTTTAGTGAAATGTAATATGAAATCTAACCAGTGAACAACATTATTAAATGGCAGTGTATCATGTAGGAAGTCAGATCTCCTAACAGTTACGCCCCACAAATGAAAACGCCACGTAAAAATATTAAATGAAGTTTAGCCAATACAGTGAACGTGAGCTAGATGGTTTAACGTATAATTAGCTCTTACCAGTGTATCGCCGTGTTGACTTCGTCCACAGCAGTCCCGCTCACGGGACCAAGACGTCCCAGTTAGAGTAAATGCTGAAAACATGTTCTTTGTAAATCTCTACAATTATTCACTGAAAGAAATAAGCAGGCCTGCCTTGTTGAACGATCCAAATTTTCCTTAAGAACTTGCCATTCTCAGTGTGTAGCTTGCTAGCTCGAAGTTTATTTAACACACACAGAGAGGACGGTGAAGGGCAAAGCCTGAAATGTCATGCTTGATCCTGGAAATGTATTTCCGCTGATCCAGACTATATATTAGCAAGTAAAAAATGTGTGCAGTTATCTACAGCTATCAACATTTCCACTCTGCAGATACAGTGTATAAATATCTAGTCTCAGCTTTACGTAAGAACTAATGTATTGGAGTTGGTTTAAATTTATAGTTATAATAAACAAGAGCTATTGCAACCACTGTAGATAGCTGTGTTCTGCAGAATAGACACTGGAGCAGTCATTCTGCATTACACTCATTTGGGGTTCAGAACAGGTGGTTTACACTGAGTAAAGGTCAAATGCAGATGATCAATGAAACATATTTACCCCTCAGTATTCACAGAAATTTGGACTTTTCATTGCTTATGCAACAACCAAACTTATAATGGCTCCCTCTCTCAGCACATTTTGCTGCAGAACCCACAAAACAAATCCAGGCTTCTGGTTTCATTTGAAGAAAATAATCGCTAGGATAAAATAAAGGCTCTCGCCTCAGGGATCCAGCAGCCACAGCACAAAGGAAACATTATCTGAAGGAACAACACCTACGGCTTCACCGACACTTACACGGACACAATAACAACAGGGCCGACTCTGTTAGACACTTACACTGCAGGATACAAACTTCTGTAATTCTCCATATACTGTATATATATATATGTGTGAGTTGCCTTAGAGAGTAACTCTGTGTAATTTAGAGATTATAGATCCACCTATTGACAATTTTCCACTTTAGCACAAATAAAAAGAGTTACAAAATATAACCCCTCAAATTATAGCTTTTTCAGATAACTTCAAATAAGAGATTATATACAAACCGTTTAACAGCCTTCGAGTCTGCAACAAGATCAGTTACATTCGACACCTGCAACACTTTCTATGTGTATGGCCTCACATTGGCAGACCTTCCTCCACAGTGCTGCGGAGGAAATCTATCCGGATGTTTCCTCGGAAGCAACTTTCAGTCATAGTTTTTCATGGGTTTTGGTTCAGCATATTTTAATTTTAATCTAAAACTAGAGCTTTTACTTATTCATTTTATCCTCTTCGAGCGCTTAGAATCGCGTTCTTTCTTTTTTACCTCATTCCAGAAATACATATTGGAAGAAAACCACATGGCCAACCTTAACAACTTGGTTGGTCGATGTAATTACTGTAATACGCTCCATGCAGAGAGGATTTGATATTTTTTATTTGAAAGAATTTGTCAAGTACCTTGACTTACAATTGTGCAACAACTGAATTAATTTATGTGATGCAAGTTGTTCAATAGAAATATGCCTAAAATCTAACCATTTTGTTCTGCTGCATATTTGCCTCGACAGTTGTGTCCCATTATAATGCAGGAATAAAGCAAGAAGAATGCATTAAGGGGATTATTATTTAGTTGCTACTTAACCTTACATAACACGCATGTGTACAGTTCACTCTGAATTCATACCAGCATGTGCAAGCTTATTTATGCTAATACAGTTCCACTTTTACTGCTACTACCACCTCTACTCTCACTATTAAACAGTAATATTCCCATCACAACAACCAGAACAGTATATTGTTACAGAAAGAAATCCCATAAAATATACAGCATCGGGTTTGTTTTTAATAATACAGTTGGAAACTGAAAAGTATAATTTATCTGTAGGCATAGAAGGACTGGCGATCTGGCAGTTTTGGCGAATGCCAGAAGGGCTGATGCACACTTGGGCTGATTTGGGCCGCTGGATAGAAGAAAAAAATGCGTTTCACACTTGATTGACTAAAATATGCAAGACTGGCGCCTCCAAGGGGGTAAGTGAGCATCCAGAAAGCACACTGCCTATGGAGAGTTTCTAAGGCTAACAAGCCATCACTTGCTGCTAGCATTCCATTGATTCCCATTCATTTTGGCGCCACTTTGACAGCGAATAACTCCACATCTGAAGCGTTTAAAGACTCTATTTGTCCATTGTTTATTTCTAAAGAAACACAACAATGTATAAAAGGCTCCGTTACCTTGTAACTCACGTTATGGCTCCGTAGCAGGCGTTTTTGTAAATAAATAGGCTAACGATTGAGTCATAACCAAGCGACTTTCTGTACATACAGTCAAGGGAGAAGCCCATAGAGAATCCATGAAAGCATTGGAACTAAGTATTTTTGATGGATTGGAAATACTTTGGTATGTGGTAAGTGAATTCACATGAAGTAACGTCATCAAGCTCAGTTTGAGGCTGCACAGTAATGCTCAGCCATCACCGGAAAAGAGCTTCTAATATCCTTCACTGGTCTCTGTCGAAGTCTACGGCATCGCTGTGTCCATTCATTTTACTCTCTATGGGAGCCTCCTGTCTGGTGTTGTTGGCCTTTTACATTTGAAATATATAATATGGGTAGCACTTTAAATTCCACCACGGTAAAAACATGGTAGAGTGGGGTAACAATATGAAAATAAAGAGGTAATATGTAAGTAATAACATGTAATTACCAAGGTAATAACAGGGTAATAAATCACAGTAATAAGATGTAATACTGGGGTAAAAAGTGATAAAAAGGTAACATATATAATAACATGCCATTACCAAGGTAATAACTAGGAATGGTTCAATGATAACACATGTATATCAGTATAGTTATATTAATATTGTAATAACATGATAATAATGAAATGTATCCACCTGTTTTGTTCTGCCTACATATATTACCCTAATATTATCATGTTATTACAAATTAATATAACTATATTACCATTACCCAGATATCGTATATAGTTTGTTCCCATAGACTGTATATATATTGATTAAATAACGGCCGTAAATACCTCCAAAACAGGTCATGTTTTCCTCTAAACTTAAAATGGGGACACTGCCCCAGGGGCATCGCTAGACCTAGAGCTGCACTGGGGCAAGCCCCCCTAGAACAAGTTACCCCCTGAAATTCGCACCATTACAGATGTAGCTCGTTTTAGGTCTAAACTCAAAACATATCTGTTTAGTGTGGCTTTTAATATGTAGCAGTGGTGTGACAATTTCATTCTTCTTGAATTTCATTATTATCATTTTATTACAGTATCAATTTAACTATATTACAACTACCCAGATATACATATTGTTATCGTTGAACCATTCCTTGTAGCATGTTATTATATCTGTTACCTTTTTATCACCTTATTACCCCAGTATTACATCTTATTACTGTGATTTATTACCTTGGTAATTACATGTTATTACCTATATATTACCTCTTTATTGTCATACTGTTACCCCACTATTACCATGTTATTACCATGGTGGAATTTAAAGTGCTTCCATAATATGTTTTCAATATGCAATCATTTCCATTCTATTCTAAGATGGTAGTTCATTAGAAGGTTTTAGGAATTGATCTAGTGTGTGTATTATTTAATTATGAAAGCCTGTAAAGTGCTACTGTTGTCATAATGCAATTATAAAGCTAATAATGCCCCTGTCTGAAATTGGGTTGGTGCAGGACGGAATTGCCAGGGCTGAATTTTTGTCCCAGTCTGCCCGTCTGTAGGAATTGGAATAATTGAGTTATTTCATTAGTGACTATCCTTGCATCAACCACAGGAACCTGGCATGCCCGTCATGTGTGATGGACTGCACATACTAAACAATCACATAATTATAAAATAACGGCGTTACATTTTTCAGTAACGAGTAATCTAATTGATTACTCTTCCCATCTTAATAACACTGTTACCGTTATTGCCAAAAAATGCGGTGCGTTACTATAATTGTTTTTTTCTTCAGACCAACTAGATCTCTGAGCCGAGAGGCAAAGACTTATTTTCTTCCTTGGTTAGTAGGCCGTGCACGAGGTAAGTGCATAAATGCTAACGATTGGCTGAGGTTGAGTAAAGTAAGCCAATCAGAGGTAGAGTTGGGCAGGTGACACACAACGAACAACACGAGCAAGTCAGTCAACAAGAGACAGGCATGGCGTTTTGAAATCGGGGGGGGTTACTTTTCCTGCTAAAGATTTTCCACCGTGGTCAGAAAATATAGGCTACTCTCTCCAAAGCTAATCGCTGTCACTCTCTCACTTCTACCTCGCTCTAACACACACACACACACACACACACATATACAAAGTACAAACATCACGCCACTTACATTATTTGCACTACAAAGATTTGATATAGTGCTTAACAAGTATTATTTAATTTTGCCCAGTTGTGGCCTGTAATAAATATCAAAAGTTCCAAAACATCTGCAATATGTTATTATTTGTATCAATCCACTAGACATAATATCTACATACAGTACATGTCATTACTACACTACTACACCATCACATACTACTTCTACACCATCACATAGGCTACTACTACTACACTATTACATACCACACAATCACATGCAACTACTACACCATCACACACTACTACCACACCATCACATACTACACCATCACATACTACTACCACACCATCACATGCTACACCATACTACTACCACACTATCACATACTACACCATCACATACTACTACTAAACTATCACATACTATGCTATCGCATACTACTACTACACCATCATATACTACTACACCATCACATATTACTACTACACCATCACATACTACTACTACACCATCACATACTACACAATCATATACTACTAGACCATCACATACTACTACACTATCACATACTACACCATCACAACAGGTTCAAAACATTACATGTTCTCTGCAATATTCTGGGGAAAAAAATAGCATAATGAGGAGGATGAAAAGTGTGTGTGTAAGACTAAGATATATGTTTGTGTTAGACAAAGACACATGATTGGGTATAATAGAAGAGAAGAAATGTTTTGGGACACGTAGAAGAAAACAAGAGGGCTATGATGAAATGATGGTGGAAGAAAAGGTCCGGGGTGACATGGTGATAAGAGGAGAGGAAGAAAAAGACATGCGGGGGGAGATGAGGGGGCACAGGGAAGAGTGGTGTAATCAGAGGGCAAGGGAGCATTAGAGGGAGCCAGGGATGGATAAAGAGCGAGGGAAATTGGAGAGTGAGAGAAACCGGAGAGAAAACATTAGAACATGACTAAGGAGTGAGAGACAGGAGACAGTAGAGTGAAAACGTGGGTGAAAGATATAAACAAAGACAAAGAGGGAATGATTGAAGAGAACGGAAGACATAAGTAGGGTAAATGAGGGTGAGGCAGACAGGGAGAGACACTGTGTTTGTGTGTTTTGCAGAGGAAAGAGAGCGAAGCAGAGCGGGAGAAAGAGAGTGAGAGGGGGGAAGCCCGGCAGATCTTGTCTAGAAGGGAAATTGCATTGCTAAGGATTTATTGCTTCAAGTGTAATTGGGTTCAACCAGCGCCAGGAGAGAAAATCCATTGAAGTCTCCTCTGTGGTGCAGTGGAGAGCAGGCTGCTGATCTGCTGTTAGACTCCCACATCACACTGCTGCTGCTGCTGCAGAGCGAGGTATTACTACACAGATAAAGCCGCCCAATCAATCCCCTGAAAAGAACACACCTAAATAGCATAGTGGCGGCAGGGGGGTAATAAAGGTAATAAGAGATTCCACTCAAGTGCATTCAGGTATTGTGGGCTGTAATATTAGCTCCATTGTTGGAAGCATATTGTTTCAAAATTCTTATTCCATTTCCCAGCGTAGACATATCTAGGGTGTAGGTGGAAGAACACAAGCCGCCATTACTGCGCTGGCACTTCATTTATGAACCTGTAAGCATGTCATGCTTTTGCAAAGCAATTAGCCCAGCTCATCCTTTAGAACTGGATACATGTTGAAATGGTTCAAGGCTGTTTATTGTGCACGATAATGACATAAGTATGCGTTGGCAATAACAATCTTAGGCCTCAGGCACCTACAACACATTAGACTAAAAGAAAAAAACAGTAAAAAGTAAAAGCTAAATCTGAATCTAAGACAAGTTAGAGGGCTAAAATATAAACAACATATCAATTAAGTAATCAATAGTATTTTTCCCTCAAAACCTGTGTTATAACCAGCTGAGAAGGATCAAACTCCGGACCTCAAGTATGAGGACCCCGGGTGTGTGAGCCAATGGGAAGAGAGTCCCCAAAAGTGAGATGTGCATTTCATTTTTACTGCCATAAAACTATTTAAAGCAAGGTTAGTTCAACTCCTTTGCATTCAAAATGAGAGGGAAAAAGTTATTCAAAAAGAAAGACATTTAAGTATTACTGGGCCAATATTAGTTATTCTTTAAGGTGGTAAATGAATTCAAACATTAAATGGTAGTCAGCAGTTAAAGGTTAAGTAAAAGCTTGTTGGATATGGCAGTTTTGTGTTTGTCAATAAAGTTATGGTACCAATACATTTCATCCTGAGAAGGAAGAAGTTTTAATAGATGTTTTTTTTTTTTTTTAATTAGAGAGGTTTTTGTTTTCCCTTTGACTCAAGATCTATATATATATATATATATATATATATATATATATATATATATACATATATAAAATCTATATTTTGCATGGGTTTATATGGCTAAAATAGCTTCTCCAACATGTCTCACGACAAACATTTAGCTTGTTTTTAATTGACAAAAAAATATTCCATTAGTGCTACTTTAAAGTCTTGAGCAGAGAAACGTGAGCATTTTTAAAAGGTGCTGAAGGAAGTGATGCATCTCATGCCTGAGTATCCTACTGTTTTTCCAGTTCATGCTACTCCACACAACTCTAACAACAGCCTTCTCTACATATGCAGACGCATAACATGTGGAAGGATTTGCTTTCTCTAGACCTTCTACTATACACAATTTTAATGGAAAATAGGCTGCTTTTTACACATTTATCATAAAAATACAGTAATCGATACTTACAGAAAGGCCAAATCTTAGTATGTACAAAAAGAGAGATGCAGATCTATCATTTGAATGACAACAGAAGCGCGATACAGTCAGTCCAAGAAGGGTTTTGTGTGTGTGTGTGTGTGTGTGTGTGTGTGTGTGTGTGTGTGTGTGTGTGTGTGTGTGTGTGTGTGTGTGCTCTTCCCGCCACTGCAGTGCGATTCCCCTCTTCTCTCCCTGACATGCAGCAGCGTTCACAAACCTACACTGCAGAACAGAGCAGACCTGGCTCTGCATGCTAATCAGAGAGGCTGAGAGACAGGCAGCTAGTGAAGAAGAGACGAAGACAGCGGGTGTGGAACAGAAATAGAGAGAGAGAGAGAGAGAGAGAGAGAGAGAGAGAGAGAGAGAGAGAGAGAAAGAGAAAGAGAGAGTTGTTACACAGAGAGACAAAGAGCAAGAGATGAAAGAGAAGAAGCACCACTCTACGTCTCTCCTCGTTTTCACCTCTGCAGTCAGTTTGTCATCCCGCCTGGCCGAGCAAGTTACAGCTGTAAAGTTCCTACAAAGGGATTCTCCCTCCTAGGCTTTCCCTGCTGAGAGAGGAGGGGAGGAGAGGAGAGGAGTGGGGCCGGTGGTGGCAGGTAGCTGCAGATGCCCGGCAGTCAGCTGGTGCAGAACGGCTCTGTCTTGATGAGGGTATTGACTGCTTCTGAAAATGTAAGACACCAGAGATGTGGGCTTGAGACTTGACTTGGACTTGTGTCGAATTGAGTCAGCGCTTTGAGGACTTGTGACATGACTTCACAAAAAATAAATGATATGAGACTGCACTTGGACCGAATGAATGAATGAATGAATGAATGAATGAATGAATGAATGAATGAATGAATGAATGAATGAATTGACTGGGCGTGAGGGATGATGACACAGATGACTTTCTTGTATTCTTAAGTTTTGAATGTTAGCTGTTAAATATAAAATAATATAATTTACTGTGCCGTTTCTGTCTAACTATAAAGTATGCTATGAAGCAGCGGCAGTGCAAACTATGAATCATTGTGTGAATTAAAAAAAGCTCCCTGGTATGTGATTGTCATGGTAGGATGACTGACTGTCAGTCAAGCTTCTCGCTATGGCAACACGGAACCTCAAAGACCCCTTACCCCTACGTTGTCTTGTCTCTTTATAAAGATGATAAATAAAAAATAAATGATGTAAATAAAAAGTGACTTGAGTTGGGACTTAACATGCCTTTACTTTAAGGACGTGACTTGACTTGCCCAACAAAAAATAACTCGAGACTTACTTTAGACTTGGACCTAATAACTTCAGACTTACTTAGAACTTGGAAAAAGATAACTTTGTTCCAACACTGGACGACACACTACTAATAACAATATATTCGGGTTAAGGCAATACCCCGATTTCTCAAACACCATGTTAACACCTTACGCCGCAGGGACGGACTGGCCCCAAAAATCAGCCCTGGCATTTTAGCCCAGATCAGCCCACCACATAAGATCACAAATACCACCCGTCCTTGTGCTCCTCTGAATATGTATACCAACTCCTTAAAACGCCATGTAACGAGTAAGCAAGAATCAGTGAGAGTTGACACATAAAATACTTCAAAAAAGTGCCATTTTTATAAAGATATATATTATTAGTCCTCATAACCTGATTAACTGAGGTAGAGAACTCCTTCAGTAACCAAGTTATTCCTCCATGTATACACCTTAAAGGGAAATTCTGGCGCAAAACGAATAACACCCGTTTCTCCCTGTTCTTCCCGCTCATGTATACGGGAGAGCTGGGATAACTTGGTTACAAACAGACCCGGTTCCTGCTGTGCATTTAAACACACTGATTGAAGCGCAGAGTGACTAAGGCTGGAGATGGGTTCATGACAAAAAGCATATTCAGAGCCGAGCTGGAATAATAACTTAATTCACTTTATTTGACCATGTGAGAGCAATGTCATTTAAACCTGGGTGGTATCAAACACCTGATACCTGCAGGTTTAATATTATTTCAGGAGAGTTGCAGTGGAAACATAACTTGAACAAGGTTTTATGGGCAGAAGGAGATGGATGTTGACATTTCATGGCACTTATTCATGCTTGGAAAGTCTAGAACAATAACCAGTCAAGGGTAAAGTGCAGTCTGGACTGCAGCAGATATTTCTTCATCAGAAAAGGTGAATACACGTCCATCACGCTTGGCTAAAGGACTGTTTTGACCACTGCTGTCCATTTCTTTGACGAGGACAGGTCTCACAGGGTTAGATAACAGTTTTCAATGAATTTGCATCTTAAGGGTTCAGCTGACTAAGCCTGGTGGTAAGGGTGGATCTGTGGGTCCTAAAACACAGGGCTTTCAAGCAGGGGAGCAGAGTTTGTGTCCTGGAAGAAGTTAAGGGGTAAACACAAGACTTTCACCCAGGAAACGGGTGTTTATGTCCTAGGAGTACCACTTTAGGCGACTAGTGTTTTAACGCAAACTGCAATCTTTTTGTAATCTTAATTAGTTGTTTAAGTGTCTAGCTTAGTCACAAAAAGTCAACTTTTTGTGAAAACACAGTTTTGATCCATGTTAAAATGAAGACTTTGGAGTCCGACCGATCAGATTTCATCATTTTGTACCCACCACTTTTTTTGTCAACCTCAATCTTTATTTAGTTTAAAAAAAAAAAATACAGTTCATAACACGTAATTAATAATAGTTACAGTTTGCGTTCGTACAACAAACATTGGAATAGTGGAGATGATCGTGGAGTAGTCAGTATCTTGAATCTATTGCTGAATTCGGGAATAGTTGTGATGATGATGATGGGGATTGCATGCTTTCAAGTTTTGGTCAGAATGCCTGATGTAGATTGGATGGGTGCATGTTGTTGTGAATTGAGAGCAGTCAGGTGTGATATAGTGTTCATCTTGCTTTTTCAATCTTGGTGAAATTTGTAATGCAGAACTTGCAAAAGTTGTGTGTAGATATTGTCAATTGTACTGGGAATTAAATCAAAATATTTGCAAAAGGCATAAGCCGCACATATGCCCACTGAACTTCAACACGTAGCCTATGGTAGGCTAGTCCTATTTTCCTTTAGTAGTACATTAGTAAGCTAGAGGACAGCGTCTTTCAAAACATGACCTGCACAAAAGAGAAAAAAAAATGAATGCGTCATTGTACCCAGCACTTCTGAAAATGCACTTCCGAATGCGTCTCTGTCCCCAGCACATTTCAAACCAAACTGACACCCATGTTTTACGGTGAGCGGTACCCGGCTCACACTCACCTTTTATAAACTGTCATGTAAGTGGTAGGCCGACTGGTCGGCGGTTGCCATCATTTTGTAATATATATAATACGAATTGTGCAAAGATTTTTGTACGATATGATACAAACCCATTGGACATTATAGCATGTATAACATGGCCTTTTACAAAAGGGGAATAAAAAGGTGTCGTCCGAGTTTGTTTGTCAGACTCAACTGTTTTTTTTATTTTAACAGCCTTTAAGCAGTATAGAAGCATCAGTATTGTTACATTTAGTCTAATAGATGGCACATTGTCTTTTAACTAGGTGAGTTCCATTTCCAGGTCATTAGGGTGGCAGTAGCTCAGTCCGTAGGGTTGGATTGGGAACCAGAGGTTCACTGGTTCAAGTCCCCATATGGACCAAAGAATACGGAGTGTGGATTGGTGGCTGGAGAGATGCCACTTCACCTCTTGGGCACTGCCAGGTGCTCTTGAGCAAGGCACCGTACCCACCCACCCGCTCAGGGCGCTGGTTCAGCTGGCAGCCCACTCACTCTGACATCTCTCCATCAGTGCATGTATAGGTCCTGAGCATGTGTGTGTATTTAAGGCCTGTGTGTGATTTACTAACAAAGTGTGTACACAGAGTGTAAATTGTAATTTGTAAAATTAATAAAAAAATTTAAAAAATTCCTAAGTGGACCAGTTGTTCCCAACCTCAAATAAAACAAGGAAAACCTGTTTAGAATTAGTCACTGGTCAACAGGTAGACGTATGCAACTGATGACATGGCCTCATTTTAAGGGGTCCGATGCAGGGTAGCTGCAGAAGGTTGGGAACTAATGCCTGTAATGTAGTGCTTTTTCTGACATTTTTGTCACTTTTTCAACGTTGTGGGTGCTTTTTGTGATGTTTTTTCCAAAGTTATTTGATATTTCTAATGTTGAAATTTTCAGCACTTATTATGATGATCCATTTTTGGTGATAAAAAAACTGAAAACGGGTCAAATTTGACCCGAGGACAACATGAGGGTTAAGATGTTTCACCACTCATCCACGTATTTATGATTTCTGCTCTTCAAGTGACCCAGGCACATTAACTCTTAATGATACATACAAAAAGGCGACTTTTCACAAGAAAAACAGAAAGTAACCAATCATCACTAAGGTTGTTCTCCTGGGAAACATCATTTTATAATACTAAATACAAACTCATAAGGAGCAAGCTTGGCACTGACCAATTGTCAGGGGCATACATTTAGCCACCTACCACCAAATATCTTGCCACTATCCTGACATCTCTTGTTGAAATGGAAAAATTGACGTTTTGATGATTATGTCTACAAAATATACAGAAAGTAGGACCAGATGTGATGGTGTCACCCCATTCTAAGTGTTCCCCAGACTCAATTAACACTGTGGAAATAATTACAACAGGAACAAACTCTTACCTTTAAAACACAGCTGAAGCCAGTGCTCACTGTTACACACTGGGAAAAACCTGGCGGCATGTCAAATTCAACCAGCGTCCGAACAGTAGTACAGTACAGAAGACAGTTGGGTGAAAATCAAAGTCTGTAATCTTAATTTTTACTGCAATAAATTGCCTTTATTTCCCAATTCACTCTTGACTTCAGACTCATCATTATTCATGCTTTGGAGCAGTGCAGCCCAGCTTAGCTAGTTTTTTAGATTCAACCTTGAGAACAAGCACAGAGACATATCCATGTGGAGATATTTCCCAGTGAAACTTTATATCAGGTGCTGAAGTTTCTCTTGAAGAAGCATGAAAAGGGAAGCGTTGCACTGTGTCCAAATGCTCTGACTGACACGTTTCAAAGAAGAGCGCAAATAGAGTGCTTCTGTTGAGAGGCATCAGCTGAAGGTGATTATTAGCTCCGTCACTATTACCGTTACTATTCACCCTTAAAAACATATTCTGATGTAAGAGAGACTACATATTATACAATATATTCCCGATAAAAGGAACACCAGTATTGGAGCGCGTCTTCCAGTTAGAAGTGAGAACTTAAAAGATGTACACAGACCACAAATAGTTTAAAAAGTGGCTGCCTCAACTGTTGGTTTGACATTGTCTTTTGCACCAAATTGTTACTGTTTTTAATCTTTGACACTTCGTTCGTCTGCAGTGCAGCAGTGAGCTCCGTGTTTTTGTCATCTTAAACTGCTGTTTCTTATCTATTTTGTAAACATTGTGTCACAATTCATTTGTCCTTTTGAATAATGTGTAGCCATCTAAAATGGTTGTGCTAGGAATTTGAATATTATCTATGAGAGTCACACCCACTGGAGTGTGTTAGTTTGTCTGAAACAACTACATGCATTCATTGTAAAGTGAAACAGTGAGGTCATTATTTTGTCATCTTAATTGCCCAGTATGAATAGTATTAGTATGTACATCTATGTTTGTTGTTAGTATTTTAATGTATGTTTATTTGACCTCTGATCGTGTGATGTGTTGAAAACAGATAAAGAAGGGTGATGGGTCACCGTAATCAAATACACCTGAGGAAGGCCAACTTGTGGGCTGAAACGTGTGCATTATTTAAAGTATTTTTCCGGAGCATTAAGCTGTTGTGCGGGCTTTACCTTCTTTGAACATTCAATTTTTTTTTAACTAAAAAGATGTATCCTTGACTGGTAAACCTGTCTTCAAAGCGCAAAAAAAAACAACGTTTGCGCTCTTTTTGTCATCAGGTGAGTGGGGGGTGAGAGTCTTTTCTAAGGTGGCTGAACTGGGCAATCACACTTTGTCCATTCTGTGTTAAAAGTGATTGCAGTTCCTCAGTAGAATTACCCTTTCTCTAAGACGGACATGAAAGGATGTGATTGCGCCTGGTGGGTGCCAATTGGACGGTCCACTGTACAACAATGATATTCTGAGTAAGGTAACAAAGGAGGAAAACATTTTCTCAGCACAGGAAGGGGTTTCCCAAAACTAGGTGGCAGACATTTGCTTTACTGGCAAATACATTCACCCATAAAAAAAAATCTGAATAATAGTATAATATGAATAGCAAAACAAAGCAATAGCAAAAAGGTACAGCTATCTGAAAATATCAAAAGTAACAACAAATAAAAGTCTTGACTTAATCCCAGGTTAATCTCTAAGGCACTCCTGCTGTTTTAATTACATGTTAACCCACAGCTGATTTCAACTCATTAACACCTGTTTTCTCTTGGTTGTTGAGAGGCATTTTGGGACATGCAGGAAATTAGTGAATAAATGAAAAAGTAGGCTATGTTGGTTTGAGGGGTCTGCAACCCCTGGTTGTATCTCAGAGTTACTGCAGGGGGGGTTGCCAAGTTATTGTTTTTGGGACATTTTTCCCCCTAAAAAATGTAAATGTCTCTTGAAAAACGTACATTAATATGAATCATACTGAATCCAACATATTTGTGAAAAATAACTTCTGTTTTTTTGTGGGTGTGAGTGTAAGTTCTGGAGTCCGTTTCAGGCAGAGTTTAACAAACTCTGAGTCTAACCCGGATCTCTGAGTTGTCTTCCCCTGCCATGGGAAAGTTGCCTTCCAGGCAGCTAACCCTGACCTGAACCCTAAACATAACCATTGCTGCGCTGCCTGGAAGGTGACGTTGGGGGCAAAAAACACCAAACACCGTCTGCCCCACCCTGATGCGTTTCACCTGTTCCTGAAACTAGTGTCACCTGTCTCGTTACCTTGTTACCCTGTGTATTTAGACTTTGTGCTTCCCTTGTCTCATGTCCGATCATTGTTTGTTGTATTTCTGTTTGGAGCATCTGTGTGGTCAGTTTTCCCATTTTGTCCCAGAGTTTATTTCTCCTTGTGATTCCTGTTATGTTTTGTATTTTGTTTCTAGATTTTTACCTGATGTTTTTGCTGGCACACCTTTTGTTTTTATTTTATTCAAGCTCAATACTGCCTGTGGTCTCTGCACTTGAGTCCTCCATTTTCTGAAGCTCATGACAAACTTCAACAACATTGATGATACGCTTACAGGCCCATTGGTAAAGAAGCCACTATGGTAGCCATCCACAGATATGATTAGGAGTAATTTCACCCTAGGGTGCTTTACACCATGACCTCGAGCCAAACCTTTCTCTTGGTCTAACATTGGTTCAATTAGCGCTATTAGCTGAATGGCTTAGTGCAGGCACTAATGGAACCAGAGGTGTATCTCATAAATTACCTCATTAATAATGCTAATGGTACCAAAACTTCTACAGTAGTACAAATAGGTCCTGTACTCCTAAAACAAGGCATTGGGAAGTTTGTAAGTACACCAGGAGGTTATTTAAATAACTAGCATCTGAAAAGGGATCTTTCCCTTGACGTAGCAGTTTTATTCAAAGCTAGGAGTTTGTCTCTGGGTCCATACTGAGGTTGTGACTGAAGGTAAAATAATGGGACAGACTATCTGAACACATAGCCACTGACAGGGTTTTTCCAGGCATAGATTGGGACTTTGGGGGACTATGCACAACAATGAGCATGATTGGTCTGCTTACAGTAAATGCAATCAGTCTGTGTTACCTTACTTGACAAAATTCTATGCATTGACTTTATTTTTGATAATTTGATAAACTAAAATGTATATCATGCTTGACTTAATAAAAGCCCACTTGAAAACCCCTGCCTGACAGACATGCTTTCCACAGTGCTGCTGCAGTCTCTCTCCACCCTCAAAAAGACTTGTTCATAAAATGGTGGACCATTAATATTGGTTTGAAAGAAGAGCGGGGGGGTTGCACATCTGCTGTGGTTTCCATTGTATGTGATGGAAACAGGGGTGTAACTAAAGCATTATCTCCATCCATGCGTGTTACCTTTTCCCATTGGAGATGGCAACTGGGTGTGGTGCAGCACAAACCAACGGTGTGTGTGTGTGTTGTATCAGCCTTTGCAAATCAAGCTGCTGCCCTTGGAACAAAGTGATAAATCTGTGGGGATCCTCTCTGTTTAGTAGATAAATCTATCACTTTAGACAGCGAAGGAGAAAACGAGGTGAGATAAACCGTTCCAATTCATTTGCCCTGGCGGCCAAAGCTGCATGCCGGATAATTCGACCAAGCGCGGCTCATAATTTAAACTGCCTCGCCACTGAGCTCAGTCTGTTGTTTCAGCTGTAAAAAATGGTTGTCCTCACTTACCATCAGAAGTGTGAATCATAGTCACAGCAAAGATTCGGGGGAACCGCCATGTGAACATGTATGCTGTTTTTCTGGTGCTATTATAAACCTGCCTTGGAGTTACTCAGAAGAAATGGAGTTCATTTGTTAACTAAGGTTCGGGAGCAGGGCCACGCCTAAACCACACCTCTAATCACCAAACAAACAAAACCTACATATACCATGCTGTGCCGCCAGGCTCATGTCTCTGATTGCTTGACGAGAGAGGGTTCCACGCTCTCAGTCATGGATCCGGAGCTAAAGCTACGCTCACCTGATGTCAACGACAATCTGTACGACGATCTATTTGAAACAGGGCATGTTTCAGTCACGCGCAGCAGTCGGATCCCGCATCGTCTCAATCAAGTCACCCGCCGTAAGCGTATCATTGACTGCCATTCATTTTGGCGCACTTTTGACAGCTAATAACTTTGCATCTGTTCTACTGTGACTGTTATTGCCTCTGTTAATTTCAAATGCTCACGTGTTGACAACTTCTCTCAGGCCTCTGCAAATCCGGTCACCCAGCCCGCTTCGTCAGCCTCCATCACTACCCCCAGCAGCAACAACCTCCGGGCCTCCAGCACTTCTGGGTCCCCCGCCAGCGTTGGCCGCGGCCAGTGGCGTCTCACCTGACATACTAGAGGCCTCGTCAGCCACAGCAAGCTTCACCAGCTTCCACTGGCGGGGGTCAGGTCGTATTTCCCCATGTGCCTGCTCCCTCTGTCTGTCATGTCTCGGGCATTCTCTGCCTTTTCATCCCTGTGTTCACAGGTTTCACAAGACCCCTGTGCACATACATCCCTTCATCCCTTCTTCTACCCTTCCTTCTGCTGTTCCTGGCCAATCAGCT
>JABXJD010000603.1:0-2500 GCA_013375575.1 Percina caprodes
ACTCTCCACTCTCTACTCTCACTCTCTCTACTCTACTCTCTAACTACACTTTATATTAATATTCTATTTCCTTATATTTTATATATTTATATTTCGTGTCAACGCTGTACAGGTAATAATAATAATAATAATAATAATAATAATAATACATTTTATTTATAATGCCCTTTCATTTCAAATGAAATCTCAATGCTACAGTAGCAGAGTTAAAAAATAGTTCCCAGAACACAACAAAATCAACAAATAACAATAAAACCCTATAAAACTAAAATGAAAACTATGACTGTGACTAATGAGGTGTTGCTTCAGTCTCGTTGCCCAGGTGCTGCTCTTGTGCATAATGACAAGAAAGGCTCAATCAAAACAAGTTTTATTGTTTATTAATGATCTTTACTATCCAGACGATAAATTATAGATATAGACCGAGATATAATAACAGGTTAATAACACGTTTTTAACATGTTAATACCATGTTAATTCACGTTAATAACAATTAATACCACATTAATAACACATTAATACCATGTTAATTACATTAATACCATGTTAATAACATGTTTATAACACATTTATAACACTGACTACGCTGCAAGATACAATTATAATGAATGCATTAAAGACAATTCATATTCCTTCATATATAATATACAACATCCCATAATATTAACATTAACAATACATCTGGAACACACATACACACACACACACATACAGACACACACACACACTCTGTCTCTCTCTCTCTCTGTCTCTGTGTGTCTGTATGTGTGTGTGTTTGTGTGTCTGGTCATGTGCATATTAAGTGTGTGTGTGTGTGTGTGTGTGTGTGTGTTTGATCATATTAAGTGTGTGTGTGTGTGATCATATTAAGTGTGTGTGTGTGTGTGTGTGTGTGTGTGTGTGTGTGTGTGTGTGTGTGTGTGTGTATCTCCTCACAGTGACTACAGCAGTACAGAGCATCAGCAGCAGGACGCTGAGCACTGAGCATCTCACTTTGAAGAAGGTGGAGTAGATCCCAAAGGGGTCCACGTAGACCAGCACCGTCCTCTCTGATGACACACACTGGAAATCATTATGATAATCAATAACTGCACACCAGTACCCCCCCGCGTCCCCCACTGAGACATTAGAGATAACCAGCTTATCATAGTCCTCCTCCACTCTGCTCAGTCTCTGATCAGGCCCTACATTAAAGACTCGTCCCTCTGTTCGGTCTGACTTGATGAACCAAACATGCACCGTGTCCTCTCTCCTACCTGGGCACCTGAGGGTGACATCATCTCCCTCTGAGAAGAGCTCTACAGCGGGGGGGCCAAATGGGGGACACACTAACAGGTGATACATTTGCTCTCTCCTAGAGACTCTACAGGAGTACACACCTGAGTGGTTTAACATTAGAGATGGAAACACCAGCGAGTAGTTCTGGTCTACTGAAGGATCAGTCTGGTTCAGTAGTCCTGGGTCAGAGGAGATCAGAGTAGACCAGCGGGGGGGCTGTTCATCAGTGGAGTCAGCGACGGTGCACGGCAACTCGGCGGCCTCCCCCACTGAGCGGTAGATCACCTCATACGGTGGTCTCAACCATACAGCCCGACTGCTGACACACTGCTGCTGGTCCATCACCAGACATCTGTACAGTCCAAAGTCTGTTGACGTGACGTTGGAAACACGAAGATCTGATGAGTTAGTCACCACTTGGTATCTTCCTCTAACATCGTCCACCACTTGGTATCTTCCTCTAAGATCGTCCATCTCTGATGTCGTCTTGTCCCCAAAAACTCTGCTCCATGTCCCCTGCTCATATCCAGAGTCCAGTTTGAGCCACTGGACGTCCTGAAGACCAGCTGGTCCCCAACATTGCAGGTCCACTGTTTCTCCAGGTCTCGCTGTGATACCACTCCGATCTATTGAAGGACAAACCGTGATAGTGATGTTGTTGCCGTGGGTTACGGTGCCCCCGGTCCAGCACTCCTCTCGGTACGGGCCGGAGTCGGACCGGGTCAGGTTGAGGATGCTGTAAGAAGAAGGATCCACATCGCTGACCAGTCGTTGTTTCAGGGGTCCAGGTACTGAGGACTGGTTGGACCAGAGGTCAGAGGTGTTCCACAGGACCAGGTCCTCCCCACCAACAGACCTGGAGATCAGGCAGGAGGTGGTGTTCCCGGGGGGGGTGAAGGTGTAGCGGTCTCCTTCCTCTCTGATGATGAGGTGTTCTCCTGCGTGGATGCTGCTGATGAGAGCGACCAGCAGGAAGGAGAGCTCTGTGACTGCAGCCATTCTGCTCCGAGGTCCACAACCACTGACACGCTGTCACTGATGGAGCTCATATACACTCTACACCCCACTGACACCCCAGCTCATATACACTCTACACCCTCCCATCACTTTTCCGACTTCTTTATCTCGTCATCAGAGAAATTTTGCAGCATCAGCTCTGTGTGTGCTCTGTGTGTGTGTATGTGTGTGTCTGTGTGTGTGTCTGTGTGTGTGTGTTTCTGTG
>JABXJD010000603.1:17500-27500 GCA_013375575.1 Percina caprodes
CAGTTGGGGGTTCGGTGCCTGCCCCGTCTGTAGCAATGATGATGCAGTGATTAGAGACGATTCCCTCCGACCAATCAGCAGTCTGCAGTGATTAGAGACGGTTCTCTCCGACCAATCAGCAGTCTGCAGTGATTAGAGACGATTCCCTCCGACCAATCAGCAGTCTGCAGTGATTTGAGACGATTCCCTCCGACCAATCAGCAGTCTGCGAGTGATTTGAGACGATTCCCTCCGACCAATCAGCAGTCTGCAGTGATTTGAGACGATTCCCTCCGACCAATCAGCAGTCTGCGAGTGATTAGAGACGGTTCTCTCCGACCAATCAGCAGTCTGCGAGTGAGTAGCAGGTGAGTAAATCCAGTGACCCCCAAACTGACTTTTCTGACTTCCTGGACACCGTTAACGCCCGTCACCCTAAAATAAAACACCCTACGACCCGTCACGGTGGAGTTCCTCGACACGCGGGTCTTCTTCCGAAGACACGGGCCACCGGAGATGGTTTCAGGGACGCTGACCGCCATGAGACCAGCTGGCACCCGGCACGCGGACGGAGGACTCGAGTCCTGACATCTTATTTTCATCTTTACAAAGAAACATTTACTGGAGCTTTAATACAACCAGCTGATTCTAATATACTCCTAATTTGGGTATAATAAAGTAGCATTGATCACATGTGTGTGTGTCTGTGTGTGTGTGACTGTGTGTGTGTGACTGTGTGTGTGTGTCTGTGTGACTGTGTGTGTGTGTGTCTGTGTGTGTCTGTGTGTGTGTGACTGTGTGTGTGTGTCTGTGTGTGAGTTTGTGTGTGTGTGTGTGTCTGTGTGTGTGTGTCTGTGTGACTGTGTGTGTGTCTGTGTGACTGTGTGTGTGTTGGTGTGTTTGTCTGTGTGTGTCTGTTTGTGAGTGAAGCACACACACACAAACACACACTCACACACAGACACACACAGACACACACACACAAACACACACTCACACACAGACACACACAAACACACACTCACACACAGACACACACAGACACACACACAAACACACACACTCACACACAGACACACACACACACACACACAATAACACACACACACACAGACACACACACACACAGACACACACACACAAACACACACACTCACACACAAACACACTCACACAGACACACACAGACACACTCACACACAAACACACACAGACACACACACACACAGACACACACACACACTCACACACACAGACACACACACATATGGACCTCACAGAGGCCATTAACAGCGGTTTTGTGTGCCAGGCTCCTTTAAGACAATCAGCATCACGTTGCAGGTGTTGAACGTCGTGTTGTGATTATTAAAATCTTTAAAAGATGAGCAGGTGGGGCCCAGAATCATTTATGGATGATCAGACTATTTGCATGTCTCTTTGTACAGATGTCTCGTTGACTCATTCCCCCCCGCTCTGGTGGATTTCAGTCTTCAGTGGGAAGAAGAGACCGTGCTCTGAACCAGGAGAAAGGCTTTTATTGTGAAGGAGGAGACGCACTCAGCAGACTGGAACACTGCAGAGCTGACGTAGATAAATGATCAAATTTAGTGAGTGTGTGAAAGAGGAGAGACAGAGAGACAGAGCGAGAGAGACATATATAGAGACAGAGAGACAGAGAGAGAGAGACATAGAGAGACATATATAGAGACAGAGAGAGAGAGACATAGAGAGAGAGAGACAGAGCGAGAGAGAGAGACATAGAGAGACAGAGAGACATAGAGACATATATATAGAGAGACAGAGAGACATAGAGAGACATATATAGAGAGAGACAGAGAGACATAGAGAGACATATATAGAGAGAGACAGAGACATAGAGCGACACATATATAGAGAGAGACAGAGACATAGAGAGACACATATATAGAGAGAGACAGAGAGACACATATATAGAGAGAGACAGAGACATAGATAGACATATATAGAGAGAGACAGAGAGACATATATAGAGAGAGACAGAGACATAGAGCGACACATATATAGAGAGAGACAGAGACATAGAGAGACACATATATAGAGAGAGACATAGAGAGACAGAGAGACATAGAGAGACATATATAGAGAGAGACAGAGAGACATAGAGAGACATATATAGAGAGAGACAGAGACATAGAGAGACACATATATAGAGAGAGACAGAGAGACACATATATAGAGAGATACAGAGAGACATATATAGAGAGAGACAGAGACATAGAGCGACACATATATAGAGAGAGACAGAGACATAGAGAGACACATATATAGAGAGAGACAGAGAGACACATATATAGAGAGAGACAGAGACATAGATAGACATATATAGAGAGAGACAGAGAGACATATATAGAGAGAGACAGAGACATAGAGCGACACATATATAGAGAGAGACAGAGAGACACATATATAGAGAGAGACATAGAGATACAGAGAGACATATATAGAGAGAGACAGAGAGACATATATAGAGAGAGACAGAGACATAGAGAGACACATATATAGAGAGAGACATAGAGAGACAGAGAGACATAGAGAGACACATATATAGATAGAGACATAGAGAGACAGAGAGACTTAGACATATATAGAGAGAGACATATATAGAGAGAGACATAGAGAGACAGAGAGACATAGAGAGACAGAGAGACATAGAGAGACATATATAGAGAGAGACATAGAGAGACAGAGAGACATAGAGAGAGACAGAGAGCGAGACAGAGAGGGACATAGAGAGAGAGACATAGAGAGAGACAGAGAGAGAGAGAGAGACAGAGAGAGAGACATAGAGAGAGACAGAGAGCGAGACAGAGAGGGACATAGAGAGAGAGACATAGAGAGAGACAGAGAGAGAGAGAGAGACAGAGAGGGACATAGAGAGACAGAGAGGGACATAGAGAGAGAGAGAGAGAGAGAGAGAGACAGAGAGGGACATAGAGAGACATAGAGAGACATAGAGAGACAGACAGGTGTGTTCATTACTAATTTGATGAAATCCCTGCGAGAAGCAACACAAATGTGAACTAAAGGAGCGTGTCTCAAAGGGGGGCCAGGGTTCTGGTCCCTGAACGTAAGCACCGATCCAGATCCCTACATTAAATACAGATCCCTGAAGTTAAGTCTGCTGATCTGAGAAAAGACACAAAAACAACACAAAAAACTGTCAAACGCAACAAAAGTTGGAAAAAAGGACAAAAACTTCAAAAAAAAAGAAAGTGACTAGTGTGTAACAAGCATAGTGTGTGTCCCTGTGTGTGTAACAAGCATAGTGTGTGTGCCTGTGTGTGTAACAAGCATAGTGTGTGTCCCTGTGTGTGTAACAAGCATAGTGTGTGTGCCTGTGTGTGTAACAAGCATAGTGTGTGTCCCTGTGTGTGTAACAAGCATAGTGTGTGTGCCTGTGTGTGTAACAAGCATAGTGTGTGTCCCTGTGTGTGTAACAAGCATAGTGTGTGTCCCTGTGTGTGTAACAAGCATAGTGTGTGTCCCTGTGTGTGTAACAAGCATAGTGTGTGTCCCTGTGTGTGTAACAAGCATAGTGTGTGTCCCTGTGTGTGTAACAAGCATAGTGTGTGTCCCTGTGTGTGTAACAAGCATAGTGTGTGTCCCTGTGTGTGTAACAAGCATAGTGTGTGTCCCTGTGTGTGTAACAAGCATAGTGTGTGTCCCTGTGTGTGTAACAAGCATAGTGTGTGTCCCTGTGTGTGTAACAAGCATAGTGTGTGTCCCTGTGTGTGTAACAAGCACAGTGTGTGTCCCTGTGTGTGTAACAAGCATGTTCTTCTTCTTCTTCTTCTTCTTCTTCTTCTTCTTCTTCTTCTTCTGTTAAAACAGCCCTCCCAGGATGTAGCAGCTGGTGTATTCCTCCACTAGGTGGAGCTGCAGTTCTTCACACCAGCTGCCCCCAGACCCAGACCCAGACCCAGATCCACGTGTCCCCCATCGTTGCCTGTGACATTTTGAAGGATAATCTCTATTTTTCTGATCACCATATTGAAATGGCGCCGTGCCGAACCGTGCCGAACCGTGCCGCGCCCCAGCCTCGGCTGGAGGGGAGACTTTGCTGCGTCAGGGTCTGAGGGTCTCGTAAAAACCACAACCCTGGACCCAGAATCCAATTTCCAAAGCCCTGATGGACTGTGGGAGCGATGCTAATCTCTCCCCGGCCGCCAAAACAAAGACTGGCAATCAAAGTCTTCTTTTGTCACACTCATTACCCCCTCAGCCCCCTCCCTCAGCGCCCCCAGCCCCCTGCACTGGACCCCCAGTCTACCAGAGCATCTCCTGCACTGGACCCCCCCCTTTTTGTCGCCTTTTTGTCGCCTTTTTGTCGCCTTTTGTCGCCTTTTGTCGCCTTTTTGTCTCCTTTTTGTCGCCTTTTGTCGCCTTTTTGTCGTCTTTTTGTCGCCTTTTTGCCGCCTTTTGTCGCCTTTTGTCGCCTTTTTGCCGCCTTTTTGCCGCCTTTTGTCGCCTTTTGTCGCCTTTTTGCCGCCTTTTCTCGCCTTTTTGCCGCCTTTTGTCGCCTTTTGTCGCCTTTTTGCCGCCTTTTGTCGCCTTTTTGCCGCCTTTTGGTCGCCTTTTTGCCACCTTTTTGCCGCCTTTTGTCGCCTTTTGTCGCCTTTTTGCCGCCTTTTGTCGCCTTTTTGCCGCCTTTTGTCGCCTTTGTCGCTTTTGCCGCCTTTTGGTCGCCTTTTGTCGCCTTTTGTCTCCTTTTTGCCGCCTTTTCGTCGCCTTTTGTCGCCTTTTGTCGCATTTTGTCGCCTTTTGTCGCCTTTTTGTCTCCTTTTTGTCGCCTTTTGTCGCCTTTTTGCCGCCTTTTTGCCGCCTTTTGGTCGCCTTTTTGCCGCCTTTTGTCGCCTTTTGTCGCCTTTTTGCCGCCTTTTTGCCGCCTTTTTGCCGCCTTTTTGCCGCCTTTTGTCGCCTTTTGTCGCCTTTTTGCCGCCTTTTCTCGCCTTTTTGCCGCCTTTTGGCCGCCTTTTGTCGCCTTTTGCCGCCTTTTCGTCGCCTTTTGTCGCCTTTTTGCCGCCTTTTGTCGCCTTTTCGTCGCCTTTTGTCGTCTTTTTGCCGCCTTTTGTCGCCTTTTCGTCGCCTTTTGTCGCCTTTTACAGTGTTAGAGAGACACACAGTCTAAGGAAAAGTCCAACAGAGTGGCAAGGAGGGGGGGCAGGGGGTGTGAATCACCTCGCTGTCACTTGGAGCTGTGACACCCTGCCGTGTCAGAGAGAGGGGGCGTCCACCCCCCCCTGCCCCCCCTCCCACACTCTGCACAGCTTTCTTTTCTTCATGGGGAGACAATGAGAGAACATAATACTCCTTCATTCTCTCAACCTGTCTACATCGTTATTGCTATAGTGTTCATAAATTAGTGTTTTCTCCTTAACTTCTCCAGGACATGAACACCTGTTTCCTGGTGAAAGTCTTGTGTTTTCTCCTTAACTTCTCCAGGACATGAACACCTGTTTCCTGGTGAAAGTCTTGTGTTTTCTCCTTAACTTCTCCAGGACATGAACACCTGTTTCCTGGTGAAAGTCTTGTGTTTTCTCCTTAACTTCTCCAGGACATGAACACCTGTTTCCTGGTGAAAGTCTTGTGTTTTCTCCTTAACTTCTCCAGGACACGAACACCTGTTTCCTGGTGAAAGTCTTGTGTTTTCTCCTTAACTTCTCCAGGACACGAACACCTGTTTCCTGGTGAAAGTCTTGTGTTTTCTCCTTAACTTCTCCAGGACATGAACACCTGTTTCCTGGTGAAAGTCTTGTGTTTTCTCCTTAACTTCTCCAGGACATGAACACCTGTTTCCTGGTGAAAGTCTTGTGTTTTCTCCTTAACTTCTCCAGGACATGAACACCTGTTTCCTGGTGAAAGTCTTGTGTTTTCTCCTTAACTTCTCCAGGACATGAACACCTGTTTCCTGGTGAAAGTCTTGTGTTTTCTCCTTAACTTCTCCAGGACATGAACACCTGTTTCCTGGTGAAAGTCTTGTGTTTTCTCCTTAACTTCTCCAGGACATGAACACCTGTTTCCTGGTGAAAGTCTTGTGTTTTCTCCTTAACTTCTCCAGGACATGAACACCTGTTTCCTGGTGAAAGTCTTGTGTTTTCTCCTTAACTTCTCCAGGACATGAACACCTGTTTCCTGGTGAAAGTCTTGTGTTTTCTCCTTAACTTCTCCAGGACATGAACACCTGTTTCCTGGTGAAAGTCTTGTGTTTTCTCCTTAACTTCTCCTGGACATGAACACCTGTTTCCTGGTGAAAGTCTTGTGTTTTCTCCTTAACTTCTCCAGGACATGAACACCTGTTTCCTGGTGAAAGTCTTGTGTTTTCTCCTTAACTTCTCCAGGACATGAACACCTGTTTCCTGGTGAAAGTCTTGTGTTTTCTCCTTAACTTCTCCAGGACATGAACACCTGTTTCCTGGTGAAAGTCTTGTGTTTTCTCCTTAACTTCTCCAGGACATGAACACCTGTTTCCTGGTGAAAGTCTTGTGTTTTCTCCTTAACTTCTCCAGGACATGAACACCTGTTTCCTGGTGAAAGTCTTGTGTTTTCTCCTTAACTTCTCCAGGACATGAACACCTGTTTCCTGGTGAAAGTCTTGTGTTTTCTCCTTAACTTCTCCAGGACATGAACACCTGTTTCCTGGTGAAAGTCTTGTGTTTTCTCCTTAACTTCTCCAGGACATGAACACCTGTTTCCTGGTGAAAGTCTTGTGTTTTCTCCTTAACTTCTCCAGGACATGAACACCTGTTTCCTGGCTGAAAGTCTTGTGTTTTCTCCTTAACTTCTCCAGGACATGAACACCTGTTTCCTGGTGAAAGTCTTGTGTTTTCTCCTTAACTTCTCCAGGACATGAACACCTGTTTCCTGGTGACAGTCTTGTGTTTTCTCCTTATATGCTCACATGCTTTCTCATATGAACACCATCCTGGGATTATGATGTAATCCCTTTCCCTCTTTCTTGTGTTTTCTCTATTTCTTTAATACAATCCAAACATGTCTGTCAGATTATTTTCTCCGCTGAGATGGAATCAATGAAAAGTGAAAATTTGGGGATTAGACACGATGAAAAGGAACGGATAAACGACAGTAAATATTACACACACACATACAAACACAGACACACACACACACACACACACAGACAGACACACACAGACAGGCACACAGACAGACACACATACACAGACAGACACACACACACACACATACAGACACACACACACACACACACACACAGACAGACAGACACACACACAGACAGACACACACACACACACACAGGCACACAGACAGACACACACACATACAAACACACACACACACACACACACACACACACACAGACAGACACACACACACACACACAGGCACACAGACAGACACACACACATACAAACACACACACACACACACAGACAGACACACACACACACACAGGCACACAGACAGACACACACACACACAGACAGACACACACAGACAGAAACACACACACACAGACAGACACACACACACAGACACACACACACAGACTGATGCATCGCCTCTTCACTGCTCCCACAGAAGCAACGTGTGGGGGGGGGGGCTGCTTAACCAGTTCAGCCACACAGCAAACCGCACCACGTGGTCCCAGACCGGTAAACCCACATTGATCTGGACCGGCTGCCATCTCTTCAAGTGGCTAACCCTGAGGAGACGAGGGGTTCTTCAGTAGGAGGCCGGCGGCCATGTTGTTTCCCTAAGCCCTATTCACACAGGATTAGTATCATGTGGAGAAATTACCCCCCCCCCCACACACACATTACACACATTTACAGTATTTTATGTATTCATTGTAAAATACAAAACAGTTAAACACAACATAAGAATAATGTAAATAAGAATGTAAAAAATACAGCAGTTTACTGTAGTATTTACAGTACTATAGTGGCTATATTGGGATTTTTTTACAGTAATACTCAGACTACTGTGATTTCAACTGCAATACGTATTCTACTGTGATGTTGTCATGGCGACAAGGTTGTAATGTACCTTTACATCATTCTACTGTAAACTCATAGTGTTACTAGGACATCTACAGTCATAACTGGAGATTTCACAGTTATTATTTACCTATGTGGTTGTTTTTCAGGGGATGACATGAATCTCAGTATAACCTAAAGTGTTTTTTCTTTTTTTTATTATTATTTTTTGGGCATTTTAGGCCTTTATTTGACAAGACAGCGTTGACATGAAAGGGGGGGGGGTGACATTCAGCAAAAGGCTGCAGGTCGGCGCCGACTGTACCAACTGTTCTATCCGGGCGCCCCCCTCAAAGTGTTTTCTGCTTTTGTGAAAAGGGTGGACGAGCCCCCACATCGCCTCTTCAGAAACAATCCTTTTCTTTTTTTTTAATTATTTTTTGGGGCTTTTCCCTTTATTACAGTTGATGCATGAAAGGGGGAGAGAGATGGGGGAGGACACGCCGGGTCGGAGTCTAACCCGGGTCGCTGCAAAGGACTCAGACAACATGGGGCGCATGCTCATATAGGGTGAGCTAGAGGCCGCCCAATCAGATACAGTACTAAACAATACACCCTCAGTCGTGATGATTTCTCTCTCTCTCTCTCTCTCTCTCTCTCTCTCTCTCTCTCTCTCTCTCTCTCTCTCTCTCTCTCTCTCTCTCTCTCTCTCTAATTGCTGCTCGAACAACCAACTCTTGCATGATTTACATGGAGGACGGTCTTGAACAAGTACAGTAGCACTCCCATGCCGAGTGATGGCAGAAGAGACATTTCTGAGTCTAACTGATCCTAAAAATACGACAACACAACGTGTCCTGCGTTGGAGTGTGTAGCTCAGACACACACTTAGAGTCAGTCTGTGTGAATGTGTGACAACAGCACAAAGCTGTGTTACATAAACGTCTCCCTTGGTACCCTTGTCTCCTTCATTCTGCCTGCATTTGTCTTTTTCCTCCATTACACAGAACAAGGCTCAGTTGACCCAATAACTTTCTTTGATATGTAAAAATATAGTTGAGAAGATCGCAAATGAAGATGTTTCATAATTCAGCAGCAGCTGCAGTTTTCTTTTATTTTATTCTGCTATAGTTTCCAAGTTGCTTCTTACCATTTGTTGGCAGGGCCTGTATATACACACTTATATACTGTATATGTGGATATATATATATGTATGTGTATATACAGTATATATATACACATACACATGATATATATATATATATATATATATATATATATATATATATATGTATCTTATCTTCTCTCCAACAGTACGTTGTTGCCCATTTTTGCACTCTGTAACTCATCTATCTCTACAGTCTTTAACCCTTGTGTTGTCTTCCCATCAAAACACTTTTGTTGATGCTTTTTATTGATTTTATTTTTTTTTAATTATGTTTTTGTCCCTTTTTTCAACACTTTTGACGCTTTTTTTCCATGTTTGTCACTTTTTTGACATTTTCAACACTACGTAACACTAACTTATTAACTAGTTTTACATTATTTTTGGAATTTATGGTCAATAAACCAAATTTATAGGAAATTATACCTAATGTTTGAGTTAGAAAAGCAGAAATTAGGAATTATTGAGACTAAAATTAAAGGAATGGATGTTGATGATAATCACAGACTGGAATATGTCAACTTTTACTCTCAATACTATTTCAAAAACACTTCAATTTGGTTTCAAATGCTATAAAATTGAATAAGACGCCCCAAAATTAATGAAAGTAGAGATTTGTACTTGGCAAAGAGCGTTGTGTGGAATCAATCATGTTATTTTGGGGAATTATAAAGAACATTGATATAGGACAACATGAGGACAACATGAGGACAACATGAGGACAACATGAGGACAACATGAAGACAACATGAGGACAACATGAAGACAACATGAGGACAACATGAGGACAACATGAGGACAACATGAGGACAACATGAAGACAACATGAGGACAACATGGGGACAACATGAGGACAACA
>JABXJD010000603.1:32500-42500 GCA_013375575.1 Percina caprodes
ACAACATGAAGACAACATGAGGACAACATGAGGACAACATGAGGACAACATGAGGACAACATGAGGACACCATGAGGACAACATGGTCTGCTGAACGTGAGCCCCTGCAGGACGCTGTGGTATGTTGCCATGGTGCAGAGCAGCTAGCAGTACATACAGGAAACACTTCTGATGAGGACCGTATCCAAGCAACCGAGATGATCTGCATTTTAATTGGTCAGACAGGAAGACTCCAGCGACGAGACATAAACACATGCAAGTTATTATTATGCTTCAATCAAATGGAAAACACGAACCAATCAAATAATCCTGACTAATGAAGCTGCTGTGTTTGTGTGTGTGTGTGTGTGTGTGTGTGTGCGTGTGTGTGTGTGTGTGTGTTTCTGTGTCTGTGTGTGTCTGTGTGTGTGTGCGTGCGTGTATGTGTGTGTTTTTCTGTGTCTTTCTGTTTGTGTGTGTGTGTGTGTGTTTGTGTGTGTGTGTGTGTGTGTTTTTCTGTGTCTTTCTGTGTGTGTGTGTGTGTGTGTGTGTGCGTGCGTGCGTGCGTGCGTGTGTGTGTGTGTGTGTGTGTGTCTGTGTGTGTGTGTGTGTGTGTGTTTACCACATTAGAATAAGAATGTGTTGCAGCTTCTCTGATTGCCCCCACGGGGCAAATCAACATGCAGCACCGCTCCTTCTTCTCAGGTCACACGCACACAATTAAGGTTGTATGTGTGTGTGTGTGTGTGTGTGTGTGTGTGTGTGTGTGTGTGTGTAATAGGGAAATAACATAAGGGTGATAAGTTTAGCGACAGAAACGTTGGAAAAAGCGACAAAAACCTCAAAAAGGCAGAAATAATGACTTAAAAACCAATTACACCGTGAATGTGTGTGTGAGTGTGAGTGTGTGTGTGTGTGTGTGTGTGTGTGAGTGTTTGTGTGTGTGTGTGTGTGTGTGTGTGTGAGTGTTTGTGTGTGTGAGTGTGTGTGTGTGTGTGTGTGAGTGTTTGTGTGTGTGAGTGTGTGTAACAGACAAATAAGACGAGGCCGATGTGTGCACGTGGCCGATGTGTGCACGAGGCCGATGTGTGCACGAGGCCGATGTGTGCACGTGGCCGATGTGTGCACGAGGCCGATGTGTGCACGAGGCCGGTGTGTGCACGTGGCCGGTGTGTGCACGAGGCCGGTGTGTGCACAAGGCCGGTGTGTGCACGTGGCCGGTGTGTGCACGTGGCTGTAGAGTCCTCCTGCTGTCTGTGACTGATGCTGTTGAGTGTGAGATGTAGAGATGAGTCAGGATCAACGGCTGCAATATTTAATATGTAGTATTTAATATTTATGGACTGGATTTCATCTTTTCTATGGTTATCTATGTATTATATATCTATTCTATGGTTATCTATGTATTATATATCTATTCTATGGTTATCTATCTATTATATATCTATACTGTGGTATCTATCTATTATATATCTATACTGTGGTATCTATCTATTATATATCTATTCTATGGGTATCTATCTATTATATATCTATACTGTGTTATCTATATTATATATCTATTCTATGGGTATCTATCTATTCTATATCTATACTGTGGTATCTATCTATTCTATATCTATACTGTGGTATCTATCTATTATATATCTATACTGTGGTATCTATCTATTATATATCTATTCTATGGGTATCTATGTATTATATATCTATTCTATGGGTATCTATGTATTATATATCTATTCTATGGGTATCTATGTATTATATATCTATTCTATGGGTATCTATGTATTATATATCTATTCTATGGGTATCTATGTATTTTATATCTATTATATGGGTATCTATGTATTATATATCTATTCTATGGGTATCTATGTATTATATATCTATTCTATGGGTATCTATGTATTATATATCTATTCTATGGGTATCTATGTATTTTATATCTATTATATGGGTATCTATGTATTATATATCTATTCTATGGTTATCTATGTATTATATATCTATTCTATGGTTATCTATGTATTATATATCTATTCTATGGGTATCTATGTATTATATATCTATGCTATGGGTATCTATGTATTATATATCTATTCTATGGGTATTTATGTATTATATATCTATTCTATGGGTATCTATGTATTATATATCTATTCTATGGGTATCTATGTATTTTATATCTATTCTATGGGTATCTATGTATTATATATCTATTCTATGGGTATCTATGTATTATATATCTATTCTATGGGTATCTATGTATTATATATCTATTCTATGGGTATCTATGTATTTTATATCTATTATATGGGTATCTATGTATTATATATCTATTCTATGGTTATCTATGTATTATATATCTATTCTATGGGTATCTATGTATTATATAACTATTCTATGGGTATCTATGTATTATATATCTATTCTATGGGTATCTATGTATTTTATATCTATTATATGGGTATCTATGTATTATATATCTATTCTATGGGTATCTATGTATTATATATCTATTCTATGGGTATCTATGTATTATATATCTATTCTATGGGTATCTATGTATTATATATCTATTCTATGGGTATCTATGTATTTTATATCTATTATATGGGTATCTATGTATTATATATCTATTCTATGGGTATCTATGTATTATATATCTATTCTATGGGTATCTATGTATTATATATCTATTCTATGGGTATCTATGTATTATATATCTATTCTATGGTTATCTATGTATTATATATCTATTCTATGGGTATCTATGTATTATATATCTATTCTATGGGTATCTATGTATTATATATCTATTCTATGGGTATCTATGTATTATATATCTATTCTATGGGTATCTATGTATTATATATCTATTCTATGGGTATCTATGTATTATATATCTATTCTATGGGTATCTATGTATTATATATCTATTCGACATCGGGTTGTATTTGTACGTTTCTCCACAGCGAGATCCACTATTACAGACAGAATCCCTTAATGGGTTTTTGGCCCCTCATTGAGGGTCTGGGACTCTGGGATAGGATGAAGAAATCTCTCTGGGGTTCATGTCTCGTGTTGTCTTCCCTTTTTCTGAGTCCAAATCTAACATTAAAACCCGTTTTATCGACGTTATCGTCGTGTTTTTTGACCCTTTTGTGGTTTCCCGTATGGAAGCAAATAAGAGACAAAAGTCTTTTAATTTTAACAGCCACTGAAAACTTAACCCTCTGAGCCCTAAGGCCATTTTTACAGTTCATTGTCCGTCTGGATTTATTTTATAAAAAAGCTTGTAAAACACCAACCCTGGTGTCTACAGTCAAGATATGAACATCATTTTTTTCAGGACAAACTGGGTTATTAGAATATTTGGGCTGCAGTGAGCTCACCTGCATGTTAAAAATGGTTGTAGGACCTTAAAGACAAATAAATAAACAAAACGGAACATGAATCTTCCAGATATGTATTGATATCACACACAGATCAATAAAACCTAAGCCATTTTACTCTCTAAAACACTTCTCATATGTCTTGGGAGTCACATTGTGAAGAAATAATCATTATAACTTATACAGTTGACAAAATACATGCATTTTTCAAATAAAGTCAAGGCGCTTTTGCCCTCATGACATTTACTTATGCCAATAATCAACATAATAATGTCATATTTATTGATATTACACCCACAGCAATGCTACACAAGCAATTGTGTGTCTAAAACAGTTCGCCTATTGGCCTTCCATACACCGTTTGGCCTTCCATACAGCCTTTTGGCCTTCCATACATTTTGGGTGACGTTGTCTCCCATATATGGGCATGCACCCCATATATGGAGTCCTTGACTTCCGTACACAAAGGACGGACGGCGCTAGCGGCAGAATTGAGCAAACGCGATGAATTATGGACAAAAGTGGATAAATCTTGGATGTAAAGGTATGGATTTAATGCTCAACGAACCCCAAAAAAGGCAGAAGTTCCAGGCTGGATAGAAAATCACCTGTAGAGGCTAGAAGGACCCGGAAAAGACCTCCGTAACCACTAACTCGTTAGTTTTTAGCCACAATTTTCGGCGAGTTTCTATGTGTTATGGATGGTTAATGATTGAACTATGAATCAGAGGTGCTTTTTATGGTCGTGGGCGAGTCTCTCGGGTTAGGAGGGTTAATATGGAAATATTTTATTTTGAAAATTATGGATCTGAATTCACCTCTTTGAAATTTAAATTTGAATTCAGATACAAAAATACAACTTGTCATGCCCGACAGTCATGTCCAGGGTACAAAATGGGTTTCCTCAGGAGGGGGGCTGGTTTCCTCAGGAGGGGGGCTGGTTTCCTCAGGAGGGGGGCTGGTTTCCTCAGGAGGGGGGCTGGTTTCCTCAGGAGGGGGTGGTTTCCTCAGGAGGTTTTCCTCTGGCGTCTCCCTTAGAGATCGGGTGAGAAGCTCAGTCCTTTGAGAGGAGCTCGGAGCCAGCCGAAAGGAGCCAGTTGAGGTGGTTTGGGCATCTGGTGAGGATGCCTCCTGGGGGTCCCCCAAGGGAGGTGGTCCAGGCACGTCCAGCTGGGATGAGGCCTCGAGGAAGACCCAGGACTAGGTGGAGGGACGTCCAGCTGGGAGGAGGCCTCGGGGAAGACCCGGGACTAGGTGGAGGGACGTCCAGCTGGGAGGAGGCCTCGGGGAAGACCCGGGACTAGGTAGAGGGACGTCCAGCTGGGAGGAGGACTCGGGGAAGACCCAGGACTAAGTGGAGAGATTATATCTCCAACCTGTCCTGGGAACGCCTCGGGACCCCCCAGTCGGAGCTGGTTGATGTGGCTCGAGGAAGGGAAGTTTGGGGTCCCCTGCTGGAGCTGCTCCCCCCGAGACCTGATACCGGATAAAGGGATGAAGATGGATGGATGGAAAAATACAACTTGTAAAATTTCAGATTAAATAGATTCAAGTTGATCAAATTCGATTGAGAAGTTAAATATTCACCCGGTAACATCCGGGCCCCCCAGGCTAGGAGACACACAGGCTAGCACACAATGGCACCGACGTCTGGTCTATCAGAACACCGCCTGTCTGTCATATGGCCCAGGATCTGGGTCTCTGGACAGTTTCTGTACCTGTATACTGTTACGCTAGCTGTGGGCCTCTAACAGGAATCAGAGGACCCTATATGGACCATGGTGAAGAATCTGGGAGCAGGGTGTATTAGTGGCGGTCTCGCTCTCCTGGCTTCTGCAGAGCTTGTATTGAACCCTTTAATGATCGAGAAACAGTGTCAAGTGGATTTCTATCAACACATCTTCACGCGTAGCTGCTCAGACCGACACCGAGCATGAAACACGAGCCCTTCAAATCCCCCTCAGTGATCCGCCGCGGCGGAGACGCCCAGCGAGACCCCCGGTGTCTCTGCAGCGGGAGGGTGTCATCACACCGAGAGCCGGTCCCGTCTCCATCCTGATGGTTTCAGCAGGAGTCCATCTTCCAGAGGAGACTCAAATCGGAGCTCTGTGAACAACACAATGATTTTCAAAATCTTTGTTTTTTTTCCCTATTCGTAGAAACATCTTGAAGCTTTTGCGAAGGACCCAATTTATTTGTTCTACATTATTTCTCTATACACCGTTTCTCCTGTTGTCCTTGAACCTCCTTTGACTCAGTCCACCGTGTGCTGAGCTATACGTTAGCTTACAGAATGGATGCTAATGCTAACGTGAAAAGGTCTCGTACCGGTTAGTGCAGGTCAGAGTCCTTTACACGCTGTGTAGGAAATATTAGTTTAATCCCTGATCTCCACCAACTGGGGGTCGGCTCTGTGGTCCGTCGTCCGTCTACACCCCCCCACTGACAGCTTAAGTCTCGAGGACCCACGAGATCTCGCGAATTCACGTGTGATCGCGCGATATAACAGGATGTAGTTTCTATGAACAGAACTACAAAACCTCCGACCTGCTGACTTCAGGCCGTCTCCAAGGTGTCGTGCAGGGAGATATGATCCGCCGTGAGCACGGGGTATTTTATTTTGAAAATCAACCAGATGTTTTATTTTGTTTCTGTGCTCCACTTCCTGTCCCGGACTATCTGCCGTGAGCTGGGACGGAGTCGGGACGCAGCCCCTCAGCAGTCAGTTAAATACACAGATTGATGTGAGTCGGGACCGGATGTGAGTCGGGACCGGATGTGAGTCGAGACCGGATGTGAGTCGGGACCGGATGTGAGTCGGGACCAGAGGTGAGTCGGGACCGGATGTGAGTCGGGACCGGATGTGAGTCGAGACCGGATGTGAGTCGGGACCAGATGTGAGTCGGGACCAGAGGTGAGTCGAGACCAGAGGTGAGTCGGGACCGGATGTGAGTCGGGACCGGATGTGAGTCGGGACCGGATGTGAGTCGGGACCGGATGTGAGTCGGGACCAGAGGTGAGTCGGGACCAGATGTGAGTCGGGACCAGATGTGAGTCGAGACCAGAGGTGAGTCGGGACCAGATGTGAGTCGGGACCAGATGTGAGTCGAGACCAGATGTGAGTCGGGACCAGAGGGGATGCGAGACCTCGTGAGTCGCCTCGTGTTGCCTTAGTTACCGTTTGTTTTCTGTCCCGAGTTTGTTGTTTTAAACTATCTGAGTCCTCCACCTCCAGACACACACACACACACACACACACACACACACACACACACACACACACACACACACACACACACACACACACACACACACACACATATTTCAGAACATGCCAGTAGAAAGGGTTGTGTGGGAACCTTTAACATCTTCAGAGGCTTTAATCAGTCGTCAGTGTCTGAAAGGCTTTAACCCTCAAGACTCTCTCTCTCCCCCTCTCTCTCTCTCTCTCTCTCCCTGTCTCCCACCCTCTCTCCCCCTCTCTCCTCTCTCTCTCTCTCTCTCCCCCTCTCTCTCTCTCTCTCTCTCTCTCCCCCCCTCTCCCCCCTCTCTCCCCTCTCCCTGTCTCTCCCCCTCTCTCTCCTCTCTCTCTCTCTCCCCCTCTCTCCTTCTCTCTCTCTCTCTCTCTCTCTCTCTCTCTCCCATCTTCTCTCCCACCCTCTCTCCCTCTCTCTCTCCCCCTCCCTCTCCCCCTCTCTTTCCCCCTCTCTCTAATCAGCCCATTGATCCCAACCCTCTCTCTCCCACCCTCTCTCTCTCTCTCTCCCACCCTCTCTCTCTCTCTCTCTCCCACCCTCTCTCTCTCTCTCTCCCTCTCCCCCTACCCCCCCTTCCCCCCCCTCTAATCAGCCATTGATCCCAGCCCTGTCTCTCCCACCCTCTCTCTCTCCCCCTCCCTCTCCCCCTCTCTTTCCCCCTCTCTCTAATCAGCCCATTGATCCCTCCCCCCTCTCTCCCACTCTCTCTCTCTCTCCCACCCTCTCTCTCTCTCTCTCCCACCCTCTCTCTCCCTCTCCCCCTACCCCCCTTCCCCCCCCCCCTCTAATCAGCCATTGATCCCAGCCCTGTCTCTGTCTCCCTCGTGTCATCTCTGCTAATGACTATTGAAAAAGACACTGATGGAGTCCAAATTAAAGTAGATGTCTCAGTAAAGTGGAATGTCTAGCTGCTGTGTGACTCGCCCCCCCAGCACGGCGTCTCCTGCCCCCCAAAGAGAGACTCCATGGCCCGAGTCTGTCAACTGTGAAAGCTTTACCTCCTGTTGTCAAATCTGACCCTTTAATAAATGTCTATATCTGAAATATGAATAAATATCTTTTTAACCAAATTACCATAAAATGGATCCTTCCAACGCTCTTTCATTCCTCTGATCTTAACTATTAGTCACAATAATTCATAATTTCTGCTTTTTTAACTCTAATATTAGGTATAATTCTATATAAATGAGGGTTAATATCAGGTATAATTCTATATAAATGAGGGTTAATATCAGGTATAATTCTATATAAATGAGGGTTAATATTAGGTATAATTCTATATAAATGAGGGTTAATATTAGGTATAATTCTATATAAATGAGGGTTAATATCAGGTATAATTCTATATAAATGAGGGTTAATATTAGGTATAATTCTATATAAATGAGGGTTAATATCAGGTATAATTCTATATAAATGAGGGTTAATATCAGGTATAATTCTATATAAATGAGGGTTAATATTAGGTATAATTCTATATAAATGAGGGTTAATATTAGGTATAATTCTATATAAATGAGGGTTAATATCAGGTATAATTCTATATAAATGAGGGTTAATATCAGGTATAATTCTATATAAATGATGGTTAATATTAGGTATAATTCTATATAAATGAGGGTTAATATCAGGTATAATTCTATATAAATGAGGGTTAATATTAGGTATAATTCTATATAAATGAGGGTTAATATCAGGTATAATTCTATATAAATGAGGGTTAATATTAGGTATAATTCTATATAAATGAGGGTTAATATCAGGTATAATTCTATATAAATGAGGGTTAATATTGGGTATAATTCTATATAAATGAGGGTTAATATCAGGTATAATTCTATATAAATGAGGGTTAATATTAGGTATAATTCTATATAAATGAGGGTTAATATCAGGTATAATTCTATATAAATGAGGGTTAATATCAGGTATAATTCTATATAAATGAGGGTTAATATCAGGTATAATTCTATATAAATGAGGGTTAATATCAGGTATAATTCTATATAAATGAGGGTTATTGACCATGAATTCCAGAAAGTATAAAACTAGTAAGATGGTGGTCGTGGAGACTAAAGAAAAGTCTGAAAAAGGGACGAAAATGTCAAATATTTGTCCCTTTTTGACCCGAGGGTTAATGGTTAAGGGTTAAGGGTTAAGGCCTTTTACGACGGGGAGCGATTGTCGCGCCTTGTAGTTCACTTCAATGAATGGGTTGGGGGGTTGGGGGTCTGACAGGCGACCACACATTTTTCTCACTTTTTCAATGTTGCCGATGCTTTTTTATGCTTTTGGTGTTTTTTCCAAAGTTTCTCTATATTTTTAAACTTATTTTGACGGCCCATTAACTGAAAGTGGGTGAATTTGACCCAAGGACGACATGACGGTTAACCCTGGTGTCGTCTTCCCGCCGAGCTGCTGATGTTGTTTTCTGTGTTACGCCCCCCAGTCATGGGGGGGGGGGCCTAGGACGCAACATGAAGAAGAAGAAAGGCCCCATCCTCCCCGTCCCCCCAAGTAGCCACAAAACTTGTTTTGATGTCACAATGTATGTATTTGACATTAAACATAACTCATAATTAACAGATATATGTAACTTAAATAAAGATAAAGCTTCAGGGTCGCCTGCCAATAAAATAACAAACAAAACTAGACAATTACGCAGAAATGTTAACAGTGTGAACAGTATAATTCATATCGCATAAATGAGCACATTAGCTGAAACCAGACAAGAATACCTACGTTTATATGTATAAATGGTCCATGACAAGTCCGGATTGTTGGCGTAGGAGCGAGTTCTGGAGAGAGACCCAAGAGGACTTCTTGGATCTATCTCTAGCTAGACCATCCACCACATACACACACATTGGAACATCTGAGACGTCTGAAAACGGGACGATACGTAAACTGTGATTTGGGAGAAACCGTGCTTGATATCTGAACGCCCATTCAGCCCAATAAACGCCAAAGTCTTGTCTTCGGTTTAACCTTTTAATCATGTTTCTACGTTAAAGTATGGCGACACAGCACGGTCCCAAAGAGGGGGGGTTTGGAGCGATGTTGAGCGATTTCTAGAACATTTCCCATTAAAGTCAATGAGAATTTATTCGCCGTTTTTTGCCAATTTCGTGAAAACCGCGCGGCAAATCTTGTTGAAAAGTCATAGCCCACCATTCCCGATCATTACCCACGTTTCGATGTATTGTGTGTGTGTGTGTTGGCAACGCTTCGGGACTAGTAGCGGGACGAACATCTGGCTGAATACTAATAATAAGTATGGTAATAATAGTCAGCGTCAGTGCCGAGCACCTCGGCTCACTGAACACCGCTGTCTACAAAGTAAGATATTAACCAAAATATGGCCAAAAC
>JABXJD010000603.1:47500-50000 GCA_013375575.1 Percina caprodes
CTTCTATCAACGTTATTGTCGTCTTTTTCGACCGTTCTGTGTCTTTCCTCCGATGATTTTGTCACTTTTTTAACGTTTGGCGACTTTTTCTGAGCCTTTTGATATTTTCGTGGGTTTTTCCCCAAATTTTCATAGCTTTTTGTTTTTTTACATTTGTCACTTTTTTGATATTTTTGTTACTTTTTTCGACATCTTTTCCCCTTTTTTTTGTCACTTTTGACATTTTCTCTCTTTTTTTAACTTCTTTTATCAAGTGTTTTTTCTCTAATTGCTATAAATTGACAAACCCCCCCCACTGAGTGACAGTGGCGAGCTGATTGTGACGGTAACGGGTGAGGAGCGTAACCATAGAGATCACAGCCGTTATTTACAGTGTATTCTGGAAGCGTCTCAGCATCGCAACGGGAATCAGACCAGAAATGAGCGCGTCGACCCAGGTGGTCCCTGGACCCAAGGCCCAGGTGGCCGCAGGACCCAGGTCCCAGGTGGTCCCAGGACCCAGGTGGTCGCAGGTCTCAGGACCCAGGTGATCGCAGGTCTCAGGACCCAGGTGGTCCCAGGACCCAGGTGGTCCCAGGACCCAGGTCCCAGGTGGTCCCAGGACCCAGGTGATCGCAGGTCTCAGGACCCAGGTGGTCCCAGGACCCAGGTCTCAGGACCCAGGTGGTCCCCGGACATTACATTTAAGCATGATTTCATATATCCTTCTATAATATTCATGTATTATTATTATTCATATAATTATTCCCAATGCTTTGCAGGGTGTCTGACTTTTGAAATGCATGTGGTCTATGGACTATGTCTATGGACCTCTGCTCACAATGCGCTTTATTAATACACCTGCAATATATATAACCATACTGCATTCTCTTTCTACTATTATATGGACTAGAGGGACTCATTTCTCAGAACTCTTTGCACTTTATTTGCTAACGCACTTTAATAATTCAACAATGGACTACATGATCATGGTGCATTCTGGGTTTTATGTCTTTTTTAAGCACTGCTATAAAGGAAATAGACTTTAATGATTGCACTACCGGTTAGATGTAAAACCTGACAATGAAGTTCAGAGATGGTGAAAGTACTCACTACCCGTACTCAAGTAGAAGTACACATACTTGTGTTACAAAATACTGAAGTACTGATTTAACTGCTTTACTCAAGTAAAAGTAACAAAGTACAGGCTTGAAATGTACTTAAAGTAACAAGTACCGATATTCCTGTTAATATGTAAGGAGTAAGTACCAATACTATAACTTCTATAAGTTATAGAACTTATATAACGTATATAAATATATATATATATATATATATATATATATATATATATATATATATATATATATATTTATATATATATATATATATATATAAAGAACTTATAATACAAAAATCTGTGTGTGTGTGTGTGTGTGTGTGTGTGTGTTTATCTGTGTGTGTGTGTGTGAGTGTGTTTATCTGTGTGTGTGTGTGTATGTGTGTTTATCTGTGTGTGTGTGTGTCTGTGTGTGTGTGTGTTTATCTGTGTGTGTGTGTGTGTGTGTTTATCTGTGTGTGTGTGTGTGTATGTGTGTTTATCTGTGTGTGTGTGTGTGTGTGTGTGTGTCTGTGTGTGTGTGTGTTTATCTGTGTGTGTGTGTGTGTGTGTTTATCTGTGTGTGTGTGTGTGTGTGTTTATCTGTGTGTGTGTGTGTTTATCTGTGTGTGTGTGTGTGTGTGTGTTCATCTGTGTGTGTGTGTGTTTATCTGTGTGTGTGTGTGTGTGTGTGTGTGTTTATCTGTGTGTGTGTGTGTGTGTGTGTGTGTGTGTTTTGTGTGTGTGTGTGTGTTTATCTGTGTGTGTGTGTGTGTGTGTGTGTGGGTCTTTTTGACGTTTTATTTATTTATGATTATTTTTGATGTTTTCCAACGTTTCCCCCCCGACATTTTTTCCGGTTTTACTTTTGTTTCATGACATCTATTAACGTCTTCCATCATTAAGAACCCCCCCCCCCCCCCAACTCATCCCTCACTCTGTCCACAGACATCACAGTGCTCTATTTGTTGTGTTTGTGTTTCTATCCAGATGCATTGTGGGCCGTTGTTTACCCTGCCGGCGGTGTCCTTGGACGTCTATACGTCTTAGAAACAGATAATACCTGCCACAATCTAATTTGCCCCCCCCCCCCACCCGGGGCAGACCTTGTAGGCAGATCCTCTCGGTCTGCAGATAATAAATATCTGATGCTGCAGCGGAGAGAAGAGACGGATCACAGAGGAAGAAAAGAGGAAGAAAAGAGGAAGAAAAGAGGAAGAAAAGAGGAAGAAAAGAGGAAGAAAAGAGGAAGAAAAGAGGAAGAAAAGCTGAGAATGAAGAGAAATGAGAGACGTTACGTAAACAGTCTGAAGATGATGGAGAACCTGTAGGGGGTGTGTGTGTGTGTGTGTGTGTGTGTGTGTGTGTGTGTGTGTGTGTGTGTGTGTGTGTGTGTGTGTGTGTGTGTGTGTGTTGTGTGTG
>JABXJD010000603.1:57500-65000 GCA_013375575.1 Percina caprodes
CGGTCCGGTGAAGAGAACACCCCGGGGCACGCGAGTCACAGGAGCAACAGGAAGTGAGCCTGCAGCGTCGTGATGAATCAGTGTGAGAGCCCGGGATGGGGCTGCAGACTCACTGGGGGCCAATGATCTGCAGCTCACTGGGCGCCTTCTAGATTGCTTTGTCGTTAACGGGATAATAAGCCTCAGGACAGTGGGGGGCTTCCATCCTGGTTAGATGCTCTTTCTGCTCTGATTCTTTCACAGCCCAGTCTCATGGCAGCTAGTGAAATGTTGACTTTTTTAATCTATTGATTCGTCTTCAAGGACCCGATTTTCTCGATTTCTTTCGTGGTGGAGAGCATGAATATTAAACTAATGTATTTCAATGGGAAGCATCTTTTATGATAACAGCACGACTACGGTAGGATTGAAAAGCTGAAACTCCTCATGAGGAGGTTGGTTGTAGTGATGGTCAAATGAAGCGGTCTTTATTTTCTGAGCTCACTAGATGGCGCTCTCTGTTGACCCTCTGCAGACGGAGGGGTCGTATACAATCCTAAACAGCACCTCTGATTCATATTTCAATTATTTAATAACCAGGAAAGCAAGAAACCTACTGATTTTTGCAGCAAAAAGCTAACGAGCTAGCGGTCCCGGAGGTCTCTTTGGGGTCCTTCTAGCCTCTACAGGTGGTTTTCTATCCAGCCTGGAACTTGGGCCTTTCTTCAGAAATCCAGGATTTATCCCCTTGACGTCCATAATTCATCACGTTTTCGCTCATTTCTGCCTCTAGCTCCGTGCTCAGTGTCTTTGGTTTGCTCTCCCATGATGCATTGCGAGTTTGTTTACGGATGGGAAGGAAGGTCGGTCCCATATTCATCATGTGTTGGTAGACGTGATCCATTTTGTCTAGAAAATCGTCGTTGCTTCTTGAATTTTGTGTGATTCATTGAGTGACAAAAAACGCTTGGTCTTCTCCTTTAGCGTCTCCTTGGTCGTAATTATACCTAATGTTTGACTTAGAAAAGCAGAAATTAGGAATTATTGAGACTAAAATTAAAGGAATGGATGTTGATGATAATCACAGACTGGAATATGTCAACTTTTACTCTCAATACTATTTCAAAAACACTTCAATTTGGTTTCAAATGCTTATTTTGGGGAAATAAAAAGAACATTGATATAGGACAACATGAGGACAACATGAGGGCAACATGAGGACAACATGAGGACAACATGATGGCAACATGAGGGCAACATGAGGACAACATGAGGACAACATGATGGCAACATGGGGACAACATGAGGACAACATGAGGACAACATGATGGCAACATGGGGACAACATGAGGACAACATGGGGACAACATGGGGAGAACATGAAGACAACATGAGGACAACATGGGGAAAACATGAGGACAACATGAGGACAACATGGGGACAACATGAGGATAACATGAGGACAACATGAGGACAACATGGAGACAACATGAGGACAAGATGAAGACAACATGAGCACAACATGGAGACAACATGAGGACGACATGAAGACAACATGAGGACAACATGGAGACAACATGAGGACAACATGAAGACAACATGAGGACAACAAAGGAGACAACATGAGGACAACATGAAGACAACATGAGGACAACATGGAGACAACATGAGGACAACATGAAGACAACATGAGGACAACATGGAGACAACATGAGGACAACATGAAGACAACATGAGGACAACATGAAGACAACATGAGGACAACATGGAGACAACATGAGGACAACATGAAGACAACATGAGGACAACATGAGGACAACATGAGGACAACATGAAGACAACATGAGGACAACATGAAGACAACATGAGGACAACATGGAGACAACATGAGGACAACATGAAGACAACATGAGGACAACATGGAGACAACATGAGGACAACATGAGGCAATTTGACACGACAAACTATAAAAATAAGATGTAAGTGGACGGGTAAATTATAGTCATATTCCTGCAGATGTAAGTCTTACAACAAGGAGCCAATGAAATGTCTTTATTCTCTATTTCATGTAACAGAAACCGAGACAGGGAGAGAGAGCGATGCTGAGAAATAAAACAGCTTCAGATTTCTGCTGAGCTGCAGAAAGAAATGGAGCCAGAGAAAGAGCATGAGGGCAAGAAAGACCAAATGTGTTATATCAGAGACGTCAAGCGAGTGGCAGTCCTGTTTGCCCGGCTGCGAGGTGGAGGGCCTCACAAAGAGAAGGAGGGATAAAACCGGTCAGGACCATCAAATCCTGACACACTAACTGCTCAGTCAGGACTATATAAAAGTCTTATGGGGAGAAATCTTTACACGGTGTCTGTGACCGGGGAGTTCATCCATGCCGAACACAGCTCTCTGTCCTCAGGAACTTCATAAAAAGGTTTCTGAGTGTTGAGAGAAGTTGGACAGGTGTGAATCCTCTATGGTTTGTGGAGGGAACGATGTCAGCGGTCGATAACATATTCTGAGAGACTGAAGTTAAAAATCAATTCATACGAGTACAGCAAAGAAAAGAGCAACAGAGTAAAAAGGGAAGTTACACAGAATTTACGTAAAAACGTTAAAATGTCCCATCGGAACGAGGATTATTGTTTGAAGCATTCGTACATTAGGCTACGAAAAGTAATGCACTTTTAATTCCATGTATGTTAGGAGAAAACACAGGACTTTCACCTGGAAACAGGTGTTCATGTCCTGGAGAAGTTATGGAGAAAACACAAGACTTTCACCAGGAAACAGGTGTTCATGTCCTGGAGAAGTTAAGGAGAAAACACAAGACTTTCACCAGGAAACAGGTGTTCATGTCCTGGAGAAGTTATGGAGAAAACACAAGACTTTCACCAGGAAACAGGTGTTCATGTCCTGGAGAAGTTAAGGAGAAAACACAAGACTTTCACCAGGAAACAGGTGTTCATGTCCTGGAGAAGTTAAGGAGAAAACACAAGACTTTCACCAGGAAACAGGTGTTCATGTCCTGGAGAAGTTAAGGAGAAAACACAAGACTTTCACCAGGAAACAGGTGTTCATGTCCTGGAGAAGTTAAGGAGAAAACACAAGACTTTCACCAGGAAACAGGTGTTCATGTCCTGGAGAAGTTAAGGAGAAAACACAAGACTTTCACCAGGAAACAGGTGTTCATGTCCTGGAGAAGTTAAGGAGAAAACACAGGACTTTCACCAGGAAACAGGTGTTCATGTCCTGGAGAAGTTAAGGAGAAAACACAAGACTTTCACCAGGAAACAGGTGTTCATGTCCTGGAGAAGTTAAGGAGAAAACACAAGACTTTCACCAGGAAACAGGTGTTCATGTCCTGGAGAAGTTATGGAGAAAACACAAGACTTTCACCAGGAAACAGGTGTTCATGTCCTGGAGAAGTTAAGGAGAAAACACAAGACTTTCACCAGGAAACAGGTGTTCACGTCCTGGAGAAGTTAAGGAGAAAACACAAGACTTTCACCAGGAAACAGGTGTTCATGTCCTGGAGAAGTTAAGGAGAAAACACAAGACTTTCACCAGGAAACAGGTGTTCATGTCCCGGGAGTTTCAACTTTTCTGATGTGGACCTCCTCCTGTTACATGTGTGCGTTACTTTCTATGACAGACTGTATCGGCCGGAGAAAACAGCCGTTGGCGTCTGCAGCCGTCCTGCTTCCAGCAGCACAGGCAGCACTGACACAGTAACGTTAACACAACCTTTCATAACAATGATAGAGAGAGTGCTTTTCCATTATCTTAACCATAAATAACTGTCTGCACCCCAAGGACTGCAGAATGCATTGATCTTGAACCTCCTCTAGACTCATGCGTCACCGTTCAAATATGCTAATGTTCAAGAACAAACAAATCGATGTGGATTTGAATAGATTGATTGTGGCTGCTTACCTGCAGCGCTCCGTCTCAGCGTGGCTCGGATCAAGGACGGGTCACAACTAAAACCCTTCGCAACATCTTGGCAGCTGAGCTCAGGACCATCAGGATCAATTAATCAACACTAGGGATGTTGCCCTCATGTTGCCCTCGGGTCAAATTGACCTGTTTTCTACCTACCTAATTGTAATTCCCCAAAATAACATGATTGATTCCACACAACGCTCTTTGCCAAGTACAAATCTAAACTTTCATTAATTTTGGGGCATCTTATTCAATTTTATAGCATTTGAAAACAAATGGAAGTGTTTTTGAAATAGGGTTAGTATTATATGTATGTAAATATAAAGTAGTAGTAGTATTATATGTATGTATATATAAAGTAGTATTGGTATTAAATATAAATAGTATTGAGAGTAAAAGTTGACATATTCCAGTCTGTGATTATCATCAACATCAATTCCTTTAATTTTAGTCTCAATAATTCCTAATTTCTGCTTTTCTAACTCAAACATTACGTATAATTTCCTATAAATGAGGTTTACTGACCATATATATATATTGACCACAAATTCCAAAAATAATGTAAAACTAGAGTTAATAAGTTAATGTTACGTAGTCGATCAGGGAGGCTCCAAAAACATGGTAGCAGCAGTCGTAATGGTCCCACTACACGTCCTGCTACGCTCTGCTGGGTCCTGCTACGTCCTGCTACGTCCTGCTGTGTCCTGCTACGTCCTGCTACGTCCTGCTACGTCCTGCTACGTCCTGCTACGTCCTGCTGGGCCTTGTAATGCCCCACAGTGCCCTGCTATACCATGAACTGCTACAAAGAACTCCAATTTTTTCTGACTGTTATTGCCACTCTTCATTCTAACCCCAACCGGTCGTCAGACACCGCCTACCAAGAGCCTGGGTCTGGGTCTTCCCGAGGCCTCCTCCCAGCTGGACGTCCCTCCACCTAGTCCTGCGTCTTCCCCGAGGCCTCCTCCGCTTTTTTTTTTTTTGATTTTGTTGCTTTTTACAAAGCTTTAGTCAAATTTTTCACCTTTTGTTGTACTTTGTCTGACTTGTTTGACACTAAACAAAAATACGGAGTTTTATGAAAATGAAACCATGGAAACCTGTTCTGGTCCAACCTCAAAATACAGTTATTAACCTGAATATGAGCAGAATATGGGCCCTTTGAATGTGTACTTCAAAACCCCTTAATTCCCTTGAAATATATTCAAATGTAAGCGCTGCCCAGCTCCATAGGCAAGACTTTGAGGATGAATCAAGACAGTCGATTCCACTGAGACCGCTCTCGGTCTCTATATCGGCTAGTTACCCCCAACTTCATCTTCATTACTGGCCGCAGCGTGGACAACCAGATAAGATGTATGAATGTGAAGATGCACTCTGACGTCTCTTCATCTTCTCTGGATCTTAGATTAGATTGTGCTCTTGGTTTATGGAGGATTTAACTTGTTGTACTTCAGTTCTTATACGAATAGTTGACGCAACAGTGCTGCATACGTTGATGAAGAGACTGATCAGGGTCTCTACATACTACTCTCTACTGTTGTCTCTCTACATACTACTCTCTACTGTTGTCTCTCTACATTCTACTCTCTACTGTTGTCTCTACATACTACTCTCTACTGTTGTCTCTACATACTACTCTCTACTGTTGTCTCTCTACATACTACTCTCTACTGTTGTCTCTACATACTACTCTCTACTGTTGTCTCTACATACTACTCTCTACTGTTGTCTCTACATACTACTCTCTACTGTTGTCTCTCTACATACTACTCTCTACTGTTGTCTCTCTACATACTACTCTCTACTGTTGTCTCTCTACATACTACTCTCTACTGTTGTCTCTACATACTACTCTCTACTGTTGTCTCTACATACTACTCTCTACTGTTGTCTCTACATACTACTCTCTACTGATGTCTCTACATACTACTCTCTACTGTTGTCTCTACATACTACTCTCTACTGTTGTCTCTACATACTACTCTCTACTGATGTCTCTACATACTACTCTCTACTGTTGTCTCTCTACATACTACTCTCTACTGTTGTCTCTACATACTACTCTCTACTGTTGTCTCTACATACTACTCTCTACTGTTGTCTCTACATACTACTCTCTACTGTTGTCTCTACATACTACTCTCTACTGTTGTCTCTCTACATACTACTCTCTACTGTTGTCTCTCTACATACTACTCTCTACTGTTGTCTCTACATACTACTCTCTACTGTTGTCTCTACATACTACTCTCTACTGTTGTCTCTACATACTACTCTCTACTGTTGTCTCTACATACTACTCTCTACTGATGTCTCTACATACTACTCTCTACTGTTGTCTCTACATACTACTCTCTACTGTTGTCTCTACATACTACTCTCTACTGATGTCTCTACATACTACTCTCTACTGTTGTCTCTCTACATACTACTCTCTACTGTTGTCTCTACATACTACTCTCTACTGCTGTCTCTACATACTACTCTCTACTGTTGTCTCTACATACTACTCTCTACTGCTGTCTCTACATACTACTCTCTACTGTTGTCTCTACATACTACTCTCTACTGTTGTCTCTACATACTACTCTCTACTGTTGTTTCTACATACTACTCTCTACTGTTGTCTCTACATACTACTCTCTACTGCTGTCTCTACATACTACTCTCTACTGTTGTCTCTCTACATACTACTCTCTACTCTTGTCTTTCTACATACTACTCTCTACTGTTGTCTCTCTACATACTACTCTCTACTGTTGTCTCTACATACTACTCTCTACTGTTGTCTCTACATACTACTCTCTACTGCTGTCTCTTTACATACTACTTGGCAAAGAGCGTTGTGCGGAATCAATCATGTTATTTTGGGGAATTAAAAAGAACATTGATATAGGACAACATGAGAACAACATGAAGACAACATGAGAACAACATGAGGACAACATGGGGACAACATAAGGACAACATGAGGACAACATGGGGACAACATGAGGGCAACATGAGGACAACATGAGGACAACATTCAAATTTCAATTAAATTGTATTTATAGTATCAATTCATAACAAGAGTTCTCGATCTCAAGACCCTTTTCAGATAGAGCAGGTCTAGCCCACATAGAGCAGGTCTAGACCAGATAGAGCAGATCTAGACCACACTCTAGAATTTACAAGGACCCAACAGTTCTAGTAGTTCCCTCCAGAGCAAGCAACAGTGCGACCGTGGTGAGGAAAAACTTCCTTTTAGGCAGAAACCTCGGACAAACCCAGGCCCAGTTCCAGACCCAGACCCAGACCCAGACCCAGACCCAGGCCCAGACCCAGACAAAGGCTCTTGGTGTCTGACGACCGGTTGGGGTTAGAATGAAGAGTGGCAATAACAGTCACAAAAAATAGTAGTTTGTAGTAGTTCTTTGTAGTAGTTCATGGCATAGCAGGACACTGTGCAGCATTACAAGGCACAGCAGGACGTAGCAGGACGTAGCAGGACACAGCAGGACGTAGCAGGACGTAGCAGGACGTAGCAGGACGTAGCAGGATGAACACGGCATTGCAGGACGTGTAGCGGGACCATGGCGATAG
>JABXJD010000603.1:70000-82500 GCA_013375575.1 Percina caprodes
AGACCCAAACGGGGCTCTGAGTCTGTCAGGAGGTCTGAGATCTACCGGATCAGCAGAGCCACCACGTAACGCACAGCAGACTATGGTGCAGGGAGATTATAGCTACTGTGTTCTTAATGGTCTATTATTACTTTGTGTTTCACTAAATATCACGACTCCTCCTCAGAGAACACACCTTATTGAGGTGAATAATTGTCATATGCACATACTGAGGTGACCCCCCCAACAAAAGACCCAAAAGAAGTACGAGAACATGAAGCCTGAGCTACATGTGTGCTGACTCAGATATAATTAGTAAAGTCTATCCAAAGGAGAAGAATAAATAGATGAAAGCGATACAGAATGTCTGAGAGCCTTACTGCAATATAATCCATTATGTTTTTATATTTGGATTGTTATCTATTCATCCCTTTACATAAAGATATTTCCAGCATGAATAAAGATCAGCTGCTCGCCAGCTTAATGAGGAGGAGTGCATGCAGGTTTGCCTCATTAGCTCCTTTGTGTTGGGAGGGGCTGGGCCATCCCAACGTGCAGAACAACAGGTGAGATAGTTCTGCAGTAAATAGCATTTTAATAATAGCTGTTGTTGTAGGTGCACATGTGGAGATCATATATAATGATGTCAGCAGCACCTGAGCTGTCTAACTGTAATGATAATATGAGAAACTTGTGTTAATGTTGCCTGCTCAGGATAGCTCCCCCTACAGTCACCTGTGCAGGTGGTACGGTCCAATGAGGGGAGCCTGGGTAGAAAGGGCTGCAGCAGAGAAGACGAAGCTTTGCCTGTTGGGTTGCTGTGAGTTCGCCTCAGTTTGGTTTTATTTTGTATGTTATGAGTCTGTTCTGATGTCGTTGTGGTTATAAATATGCACGTTGTGTACTTTAAAGCGTCCTCAGTCATCAGTCCTGACAGTCGTCCTCTGTCTGAGACACACGAGTTGAATCAGGATTCAGGACTTTGAGTCTTCAGCTCTAAGTTTCCACTTAGACCCCGACGCGTATTAAGTGTCTTATCAAATGCCCGTTCTAAGACTACGTTAACCCTCATGTTGTCTTCATGTTGTCTTCATGTTGTCCCCATGTTGTCTTCATGTTGTCCTCATGTTGTCTTCATGTTGTCTTCATGTTGTCCCCATGTTGTCTTCATGTTGTCTTCATGTTGTCCCCATGTTGTCTTCATGTTGTCCTCATGTTGTCCTCATGTTGTCTTCATGTTGTCCCCATGTTGTCTTCATGTTGTCCCCATGTTGTCCCCATGTTGTCCTCATGTTGTCCTCATGTTGTCCTCATGTTGTCTTCTTGTTGTCCTCATGTTGTCTTCATGTTGTCTTCATGTTGTCCTCATGTTGTCTTCATGTTGTCCTCATGTTGTCTTCTTGTTGTCCTCATGTTGTCTTCATGTTGTCTTCATGTTGTCTTCTTGTTGTCCTCATGTTGTCCTCGTATTGTCCTCATGTTGTCCTCATGTTGTCTTCATGTTGTCTTCATGTTGTCTTCATGTTGTCCTCATGTTGTCCTCATGTTGTCCTCATATTGTCTTCATGTTGTCCTCATGTTGTCTTCATGTTGTCTTCTTGTTGTCCTCATGTTGTCCTCATGTTGTCCTCATGTTGTCTTCATGTTGTCCTCATGTTGTCCTCATGTTGTCCTCATGGTGTCCTCATGTTGTCCTCATGTTGTCCTCATGTTGTCCCCATGTTGCTCTCATGTTGTCCTATATCAATGTTCTTTTTAATTCCCCAAAATAACATGATTGATTCCACACAACGCTCTTTGCCAAGTACAAATCTCTACTTTCATTAATTTTGGGGCGTCTTATTCAATTTTATAGCATTTGAAACCAAATTGAAGTGTTTTTGAAATAGTATTGAGAGTAAAAGTTGACATATTCCAGTCTGTGATTATCATCAACATCCATTCCTTTAATTTTAGTCTCAATAATTCCTAATGTCTGTTTTTCTAAATCAAACATTAGGTATAATTTCCTAAAAATTAGGTTTATTGATCATGAATTCCAAAAATAACTAAAACTAAAGTTAATAAGTTAGAGTTATGTAGTGTTAAGTGTCAAAAGGGACAAACATTGAAAAGAAGTCTCAAAAGTATTAAAAAAAGAGACAAAAACGTAAGAAAAGTTAAAAACATTGATTAATGGCGTCAACAGAAGTGTTGATTTTCATATTTGACGGAAGACACCACGAGGGCGATGTTCAATGCCAACGTCTCCGTTTCAACAAGAACATCGTTCACAGCAAGTGTTCGTTACGCCGCCGAGAGGACGCCACACCTGCAGGGGGCAGTGGAGCCCTCGTTAACCAATCAGAATCACTTCCTCTCTCTTCCCCTCCGCACGTCCTCCACGTCCATTTGCTGATAACAAACCGCACGCTTAGGCGTACTGACGGGAAATGAAAACAGAGCGGCCGTACGTAGGCGGGCGGCGCCCCGCGTGGCTTTAACGAGCAGACTTGTTGCACTTGAAGTTAACTGGTATCATGTTTTAACCCTCGTGCTTTCTTTATGATGCTTTTTCCAATGTTTATGTCACCTGTGGCGATGTTTTTGATGGTTTTTGGGTCCAATTTTTCAACATTTAAATGTTTTTGATGGTTTTTGGGTCCAATTTTTCAGCATTTAAATGTTTTTGATGGTTTTTCCAATTTTTCAGCATTTAAATGTTTTTGTCAATTTTGTTTGTGTTTTTGTAGCTTTTTCCAACATTTGTCATTTTTCTCAACGTTCTTTTGTCACAGCTCTGATATAGACAGTTTTAGTTTGACCCGAGGACAACAGGAAGGTTAAGAATCTACAAATGTTGAATTCTTCGATAGAATAGATTTCTATTAGAATGCAGGATAAAGCCGAGGGTCGCTCACGGCTCTGTGATCCGACTGAATCGTCTTCTATTGTTTTCTTTAATCCCAACTCTTCTTTTCAGTGAAGACAAACATATAAAATGTCCCCAGACACCCAGGAGGTGTCCAATGAGAAACACGGTCCCCCTTTGGCTTCTCTAATCACTGATAAAGTGCCTTGCTCAAGGGCACCCTCACAGGCAGTCTTCAGAGATGGGAACATTAATCAAGTACTTCTCTCTGTCACGTTGTCCCACGTGGCTTCATCAGATTAAACCCCCGTCACCACAAAGCAGCGTCGCCATGGCAGCCCTGCCTCATGCAACTTTGAAATGATTATTAAAGTATAATGCCTTCAAATTACATACACAGAAATAGCATCTGAACACCAAATGCTACTTAGCAGAAGCACCACAGTGGCTATGCGGTCTCCGACTGATGTAGTGTTCAGCGGCTCTGTTTTTCAAGTGTGAGCCGCCATTTAACAATTGAATGCGTTGACAACCACAATCATAAGTTATATGTTGGCAAAAAGCAGCTGATTTCATTTAAAAGGTGAAAAAGAAGCAGACACATCGCTGGTACAGCCAGTATTTCACATGCTACAATCTAACTTTACTCTAAGGGCTCACTATGGATGTTTTTTGTATTTTTGTACTATGTACTGTATGTATGTACCAAATGTGTGTTATATGATGCTAAAGGAGACGACCAAGCGTGTTATATGACGCTAAAGGAGACGACCAAGCGTGTTATATGACGCTAAAGGAGACAACCAAGCGTGTTATATGACGCTAAAGGAGACGACCAAGCGTGTTATATGACGCTAAAGGAGACCACCAAGCGTGTTATATGACGCTAAAGGAGACGACCAAGCGTGTTATATGACGCTAAAGGAGACGACCAAGCGTGTTATATGACGCTAAAGGAGACAACCAAGCGTGTTATATGACGCTAAAGGAGACGACCAAGCGTGTTATATGACGCTAAAGGAGACGACCAAGCGTGTTATATGACGCTAAAGGAGACAACCAAGCGTGTTATATGATGCTAAAGGAGACGACCAAGCGTGTTATATGACGCTAAAGGAGACGACCAAGCGTGTTATATGACGCTAAAGGAGACGACCAAGCGTGTTATATGACGCTAAAGGAGACGACCAAGCGTGTTATATGACGCTAAAGGAGACGACCAAGCGTGTTATATGACGCTAAAGGAGACGACCAAGCGTGTTATATGACGCTAAAGAAGACGACCAAGCGTGTTATATGACGCTAAATGAGACGACCAAGCGTGTTATATGACGCTAAAGGAGACGACCAAGCGTGTTATATGACGCTAAAGGAGACCACCAAGCGTGTTATATGACGCTAAAGGAGACAACCAAGCGTGTTATATGACCCTAAAGGAGACCACCAAGCGTGTTATATGATGCTAAAGGAGACCACCAAGCGTGTTATATGACGCTAAAGGAGACAACCAAGCGTGTTATATGACACTAAAGGAGACGACCAAGCGTGTTATATGACACTAAAGGAGACCACCAAGCGTGTTATATGACACTAAAGGAGACGACCAAGCGTGTTATATGATGCTAAAGGAGACCACCAAGCGTGTTATATGACGCTAAAGGAGACAACCAAGCGTGTTATATGACACTAAAGGAGACCACCAAGCGTGTTATATGACACTAAAGGAGACCACCGAGCTTGTTATATGACACTAAAGGAGATGACCAAGCGTGTTATATGACACTAAAGGAGACCACCAAGCGTGTTATATGACACTAAAGGAGACCACCGAGCTTGTTATATGACACTAAAGGAGATGACCAAGCGTGTTATATGACACTAAAGGAGACCACCAAGCGTGTTATATGACGCTAAAGGAGACAACCAAGCGTGTTATATGACCCTAAAGGAGACCACCAAGCGTGTTATATGATGCTAAAGGAGACCACCAAGCGTGTTATATGACGCTAAAGGAGACAACCAAGCGTGTTATATGACACTAAAGGAGACAACCAAGCGTGTTATATGACACTAAAGGAGACCACCAAGCGTGTTATATGACACTAAAGGAGACCACCGAGCTTGTTATATGACACTAAAGGAGATGACCAAGCGTGTTATATGACACTAAAGGAGACAACCAAGCGTGTTATATGACACTAAAGGAGACCACTAAGCGTGTTATATGACACTAAAGGAGACCACCAAGCGTGTTATATGACACTAAATGAGACCACCAAGCGTGTTATATGACACTAAAGAAGACGACCAAGCGTGTTATATGACACTAAAGGAGACTAAGAACGACAAAGACACCTGACCAAGCGAGTTGGTTGTGTTGATTTGTGTACTATGTACCGTATGTGTGTGGATGTCATACGTCTTCATGCCCATGTGTATGTATGTTGTGTATCAGCTGTTGGACCCCTTAATTACCTTCAGGATAAATAAAGCATCTTTCTCTATCTATTCGGTCTCTGGCAGCCATTTGTGTTGGAGGAATTCTTTTGTCTTTTTTAACGACAAATGAAGGATGAGAAGTAATTTCTTCTCTTTTTTGCAGGACCTTAGCTTTTCCAATTGGTTTTCCGGGGCTGCTTTGACTCAGGGAGAGCTGTGGCTCTTGTGAGACTGGGGGCGTTTTATCACAAAGGAAGTTCATCTTTAGCTCTATTTGCACAGGATTAGTATCATGCGGGGACCTATGTCATTTGGAATTACCCCCCCACGTCTGAGCTTTTTGTGGCCAATAGCACAAGATGAGCAGAGTATTTTGGGCTTGTTAACTATCATGAATATGTGGTGCATAAGAGCCTGGTTTTAGGTGAGAATTTACATCTGAGCTATAATAATCTATTATTATCATTATTATTATACTGTATATACTCCTTGATTTATTCCCCCATTTCAAGTCTCAACTAAAAACACATCTGTTTAAAACTGCCTATTCCACCTAAATGTCTATTTCTCTGCCTTTTCCGTTGTTTTACTGTAGTATTTGTTTAGCTGTTGTATAGCATTTGTTTTGCTGTTGTATAGTATTAGTTTTGCTGTTCTTAATTTATGAATTCCCTGTGCGGCGTCCTTGAGTGCCAAGAAAGGCGTCTTTAAATAAAATGTATTATTATTATATTATATATTTTTTAAATTCTATGTATGTCCAGATATTATCACAGTATCTCGTGTGATTCTCAGCTCGACGGAGACACGTAATCATTTCCTTTAATGGGAAACTATTCCTCCATTTGTTGACTCTGTGAGACGCCCGACGACGGAGTGATAAATGTCTCGATTGCTCTTCATTACTTTATTAAACTCCGAGCTTTGGTCCACGTCAGGATCCAGTCCCCAGCGTTTCTGTCTTCATTACAGACTTCCGTTGCCTAGTTACAGCATTCATCTGCTGGGTTGTTGTGTGAGTGGATGCTAATTTAAGCCTCGTTCCCATTGGACAGAAGCCCCTCTAGCATCTGGCTTTGTCTTTATCGACATTCAGTCCCCGGAGAAATGATTATTTATGGTTATTTATGGACTCCATCTCTAATCGTTCATAGAATCAGGACACCCGGCTGGAGACCAGCTTAGCAACTTCTTAGACTCTCTTAGTAATTGTTTTGAGAAAAAAGTAACAGACGACAAATGATAATGATTTTCTGAGGAAGACAGTGTCCATTGTTGTCCAGCGAGCGTGAAGTCTTTCTCTCTTGCCTCGTTGGGAATTCGGTGGTATTAAATGACTGGTTATGAATATCTGTGGTGCTGTGGAGGTTTCTGTGCAGCAAGAGAGGAACTGTTGGAACGGAGACTTTGTTGAAACAAAGACAAACTGAATCAAGTTTTGGTCTTCGGTGGTTTTGTTCCCTGCAGAGAATAACCAAGTGACACGAACAGTTTTCACAACAATGCATCAGTTACCGTGTGACGACGTCTTGCAACAACAGCAGTCTCCTGCCTTATATCCCGTCCCCCCAGAGGAAAGAAGACCTTGTAGAAACAATGTAATCTCAGTAGAACAATGAATCTTCCCAGGCAGACACGTTGGAGCTGTTACGTCTTTCTGGATCCGTCCTCTGTGTCCAAGTTCTCTACTTAGCTGGAAAAGAACAATGTGTGTCTTTAGACCTGGGACCTGGGACGAACTGGGTCCTGGGACGAACTGGGTCCTGGGATGACCTGGGTCCTGGGACAACCTGGGTCCTGGGAGGACCTGGGACAACCTGGGTCTTGGGAGGACCTGGTATCTAGGACCTGGGTTCTGAGTTCACCTGGGTCCTGGGACCACCTGGGTCCACCTGGGTCCTGGGACCTGGGACCTGGGACCTGGTCCTGGGTGGACACAGAGAGAGATTCAGAAGTCATCCACCCTGCAAAGCATTGGGAATAATTATATGAATACTAATAACAATACATTGATATTATAGAAGGATATATGAACTCATGCTTAAATGTATTTTTCCGTTAGGACTCAGAGTAGCAGAGAAGCTAACGTGAAGGTCTGACGCTGGCTAACAACAGACTGGACTACATGACGAGTGTGCTAATTAGCGCGTAGCGTCATCTCGGACGTTTAGCGACTTTTAGAGCGTTAGCTTCTTTCCATCAAACACCGTTAACCACACGGCCGACGCGCTCATCTCTGGCCTGATTCCCGTTGCTGAGACGCTTCCAGAATACACTGTAAATAACGGCTGTGATCTCTACGGATACGCTCCTCACCCGTTACCGTCACAGAAAGAAAATATCAAATGATATTTCCCCGTTATTTGCTCAGCTTTGTCCCAGACGGAAAATAAACATCAATGATAGCCTTACTTTGAGCTTTTTATCCGGCCCCAGGCAAACAGAAATATTACTCAATTATAGTCCCAGACAGCAAGAATAAACATCAATGATACTTTCAATTTAGCTATAACTGGCCCCAGGCCGCTGTGCACGTTTCCTGCAGTAGACCCTGTGTCCACTCAGAAACTCAGAACTGCGTCACTCACCCGTGTCTGTTGGCTCCTTGACCGTGGGAGTCGTCACCGAGGGGCGCAGGGCAGCACCGGACCAACCTAGGGCCCCGTCCCGCGAAGGGGTGGACGGCTGTCGACAGTTTCTCCGGCCTTTGATCGAGCGCGGTCCTGGACTCCTCAGCTGTTGACTCCTGGGTTTCGGCACCAGAAAATGTGTCAGGTTCAGGACACTTTAACTTATTAAATCAAAGACGGTCAAGCAAGAAAACGAGACGCAGACGGTAGTTAGCAGTTAATAGACATTTGCAAAGGGGAAGAACGCACGTGAGCAACCTTTCTCCAGCATTGCTCTCAGGGAACTTCAACGTTTCTCTGCAGAGAGTCGTTATTTATTCAACACACACACACACACACACACAGATTCACAGTTATTGTTACAAGGAATGTTTTGTGTTGGCTACGCTAGGGGATGCAAGGTGCAGGCGCCTGGACGACATGTACTTTGAGTGACCTCGACCCTGAAGATATTTACATATCTTCAGCTGCACTAGAGAAACATAATTTGTTAAATGTGCATATAATGAGCATAAAAGTTAAACTACTTTAAGACACTACTACAAAAGAAATAAGACGAATAAAAGACTTTATAAAAATGAATTCTCTATCAGCCACTTTCACTCAATGGGGGGTTTTATAGCATTTGGAGAAAAAACACTTGGGAAAAGAACTTAAAAAAGAGAGAAAATGTCAACAAAAGTGGCAAAAATGTGAAAAGATGTCAAAAAAAGTAACAAAAATATCAAAAAAATGACAAATGTAAAAAAAAAAAAAAAGTTTGGGGAAAAACCCACAAAAATTTCAAAAGGCTCAGAAAAAGTCGCCAAACGTTGAAAAAGTGACAAAATCATCAGAGGAAAGACACAGAAGGGTCGAAAAAGTCGTCATAACGTTGATAGAAGGGCTTTCATTTTAAATTTGGACTCGCCATGACGACAACACGGAGGTGAAGATGTTTCTTCTTCACTGGAAGTAATATCTGATGCGTGTGTGTTGCACGTTTGAGGGTGTATGCCTCCGCCTGTCTGATCCGCCGGGGGCTGATGTGATTGGTCCTCCACTGCAGGGCCCAGAAGGAAGGAAGCGCTCCATCGCTCCAGGCTCGGGGGGGACTCTGATGTACGAGTCAGTATTCATATCGACGTTGGCTTCATGTTTCCTCATTTGTTTCCTGATTTAACTCCAACACCAAACTGAGGCGTGTTTACAGACGCAAACACTCGCTGAGTAACGTGTAATATTTACTAGATGTCAGCGATCAGAGCTGCTGGAGAGCAGCAACGTGGAACCAACGCACCATGAAGTGTTTCCACAGGCTGAATGTGCATGAAGGGGGGGGGGGGCAGCTCAGACGCAGCCTGGCAACCGCAGTCACGGGGAGAGGAACCATGGAAACCGGTCAGAATCAGGCGGGAAGACAGGCTGCGTAACGGAGAAGACACACACTGTAAGAAATGTAACGTATAATCTACAGTAACTTCCTGTAACGATGTCCAGCAGGTTACTGTGAATTCTTTTTCACAATAAAGGTACCGTACTTCCATTTACAGTATTTTATGTATTCATTGGAAAATACACAACAATTATACACAACATGAGATAAAAAGTAGAAATACAGCAGTTTACTGTAGTATTTACAGTACTATAGTGGATATATTGGGATTTTTTACAGTAATACTCAGACTACTGTGATTTCTACTGTAATACTCAGACTACTGTGATTTCTACTGTAATACTCAGACTACTGTGATTTCTACGTAATACTTAGACTACTATCATTTCTACTGTAATACTCAGACTACTGTGATTTCTACTGTAATACTTAGACTACTGTGATTCTACTGTAGTACTCAGACTACTGTGATTTCTACTGTAGTACTCAGACTACTGTGATTTCTACTGTAATACGTGGACTACTGTGATTTCTACTGTAATACCCAGACTACTGTGATTTCTACTGTAATACTTAGACTACTGTGATTTCTACTGTAGTACTCAGACTGCTGTGATTTCTACTGTAGTACTCAGACTACTGTGATTTCTACTGTAATACTTAGACGACTGTGATTTCTACTGTAATACCCAGACTACTGTGATTTCTACTGTAATACTCAGACTACTGTGATTTCTACTGTAATACTCAGACTACTGTGATTTCTACTGTAGTACTCAGACTACTGTGATTTCTACTGTAGTACTCAGACTACTGTGATTTCTACTGTAATACTCAGACTACTGTGATTTCTACTGTAATACTCAGACTACTGTGATTTCTACTGTAATACTCAGACTACTGTGATTTCTACGTAATACTTAGACTACTATCATTTCTACTGTAATACTCAGACTACTGTGATTTCTACTGTAATACTTAGACTACTGTGATTCTACTGTAGTACTCAGACTACTGTGATTTCTACTGTAGTACTCAGACTACTGTGATTTCTACTGTAATACGTGGACTACTGTGATTTCTACTGTAATACCCAGACTACTGTGATTTCTACTGTAATACTTAGACTACTGTGATTTCTACTGTAGTACTCAGACTGCTGTGATTTCTACTGTAGTACTCAGACTACTGTGATTTCTACTGTAATACTTAGACGACTGTGATTTCTACTGTAATACCCAGACTACTGTGATTTCTACTGTAATACTCAGACTACTGTGATTTCTACTGTAATACTCAGACTACTGTGATTTCTACTGTAGTACTCAGACTACTGTGATTTCTACTGTAATACTCAGACTACTGTGATTTCTACTGTAGTACTCAGACTACTGTGATTTCTACTGTAGTACTCAGACTACTGTGATTTCTACTGTAATACTCAGACTACTGTGATTTCTACTATAATACTCAGACTACTGTGATTTCTACTGTAATACTTAGACTACTGTGATTTCTACTGTAATACTCAGACTACTGTGATTTCTACTGTAATACTCAGACTACTGTGATTTCTACTGTAATACTCAGACTACTGTGATTTCTACTGTAATACTCAGACTACTGTGATTTCTACTGTAGTACTCAGACTACTGTGATTTCTACTGTAATACCCAGACTACTGTGATTTCTACTGTAATACGCCTTTTCTTTGTCTTTTCGTGGCCTTTTGTCGCCTTATTGTTGGCTTTTTGTTGCCTTTTTGTTTGAAATTTCAGGGACTCGAGTGTACAGCATGGGAGAATGTTTTGATATGTCATATCGACAAAATATGAAACAACAAAGGGGGAAAAGATGAGCCGGCGTCGTGTGTCTCTGCTGATGATGGACCTCTGGAGAATGATCATCTTAATCATCTTCAGGCAGATGAATAAGTCTGTGAGACACAAAGTCCAGGAAGATGCACTTGAGCTTACGGAAGAAGAAATACAAGCTGAACAGATGCCTAACTGCCCCCCCCCCCCCCGCCCCCCCGGGACTCTGAGTTTACAGCAGTGGAAGAAGGACTAAGTATCTGATATCTCAGACAAAGACCCGTCTGTTGTGTGTGGACCTGCAGAGGAGGACTACCTGATCCTTTATGGAGATTTCTGGAAGATTTCTATTGTTTTAAGAAAGTCAAACGCAAAAACAAGCAGGTACACACAGACCCAACGTTGATTATATTAACAACAGAGAAAAAGGTCCAGTAATGAATATTCGAGCCGATATGTTGGGTGAGATGTGAAGACATATGTTTCTGCCTGTATAGAGCGACCTGATTGGTTAACTAAGTTTGGGTTATTAAAGGTTATTGCGCCCGTAAGCGTGTGTGTGGGGGGGCTTATACACCGTCCCATACTAGCATCTGCTGGTGTCTGCTATCTGCTTTTATATGTTTAGCTGATGTAACTGTTCTATTATGTTTAATTTCTTATACTGCAACGTAACTTTTATTATTTTAATCTTTCCATATAAAGGCCTTTGAATGGCCGGCTGCTGTAATGGGCTCTCCAGATAAAGCTGTCTTATACACATGCATCCCGTAAACCAGAAGCCACGACTCCCTCCCTCGCAGCAAAGTGACAGCTTGACCTTTTATTATAAAACCTGAGAGCAAAGTGCTGACTCGTGCTAATCTGAAGAAACTGGAGATGTTGGAGCAGGAAAATGACAAAGCAGTTTCAGAGCCCCCCCGCCTCCGCCAGAAACACCGCAGGTCACAGGTAATTATTGTTATCAGGAAATCAGGGTCTCGAGCTTTCATTTTCATTTCCATTTTCCTCTCCCTGTGTTGCCTCCTCACACGAGGACTGACGGAAAGAAAAAGCACCGGAAGAAATGTCGGCGCTGCTTTGCTTCCACTTGATCAGCTGTCCACTCAGCAGCTGTTAGAGGGACGCCACTTCAGCAGCGCTGTGATTGGGCAGATGGAGATCTGATGGAGTGTGTTCTCAGGTGCCGAATGCTGGTCAACATGTCTCATTTACACGTCCCTCCCAACAAAGTGTGTATGTGCGCCTCAGGATCCAGGACTACGGGGATCTTAGGCTTCAAAAAGGCATCATTCAATAGAATTAGAATAGAGTAGATAATACTTTATTCATCCCACAACGGGGAAATTCCCTCATTACAGCAGCAGTTTCTACAGGAAAAAAACACTAACAACAGATAATGTGCAAAAAGT
>JABXJD010000603.1:95000-125000 GCA_013375575.1 Percina caprodes
AGGACATGAACACCTGTTTCCTGGTGAAAGTCTTGTGTTTTCTCCTTAACTTCTCCTGGACATGAAGAGTTAACTAAATGTATGAATGGTTCATAAGAACAAGCTGAGAGAAGACAGCTGATGGTCTAGCACGGAATAAACCTCAGTATTTAATAAAGGGAGAAAACAGGGAGAGAGAAAGCTAGAAGAGAGAGAGAGAGAGAGAGAGAGAGAGAGACTGCCTGACTTTGTCCTCTGCATTGTTTGTTAATACTCATCAGTCATCCCTTCATTCATCCGTGCCCCCCCCCTCCCCCCAGTGTCGATATATTCCCCCTAATTAATATGCAAATGTGCTGACATTTACCACGGAGTTGTGTTTACGCGTGTTGGCGTCTAATGACGGCACACATCCAACGCTACACCGCCCCACTCCTCCACACTCCCTCCCTCCCCCTCCTCCACACTCCTCCTCCCCCTCCCTCCACACTCCCTCCCCTCCTCCCCACTCCCTCCACACTCCCCCTCCCTCCCTCCCCACTCCTCCACACTCCCTCCCCTCCCTCCCCACTCCCTCCACACTCCCTCCCTCCCCACTCCCTCCCCTCCTCCACACTCCCTCCCCTCCCTTCCTCCCCACTCCCTTCCCTCCCCACTCCCTCCACACTCCCTCCCCACACTCCCTCCCCACACTCCCCACTCTCCCCCCTCCCTCCACACTCCCTTCCCACTCCCTCCCCCTCCTCCCCAGTCCCTCCCCACTCCCTCCCACTCCCTTCCTTCCCCACTCCCTCCCGAGTCCCTCCCCAGTTCCTCCCTCCACACTCCCTCCCCACACTCCCTTCCCTCCCCCCTCCCCACTCCCTCCACACTCCTCCCCACACTCCTCCCCACACTCCCCCCCACTCCTCCCCACCCTCCCTCCTCCACACTCTTCCCACTCTCTCCTCCCCAGTCCCTCCCCACTCCCTCCCCACTCCCTTCCTTCCCCACTCCCTCCCGAGTCCCTCCCCAGTTCCTCCCTCCACACTCCTCCCCACCCTCCCCACTCCCCCACTCCCTCCCCTACCCCCTCCCTCCACACTCCCTTCCCACTCCCTCCCTCCCTCCCCAGTCCCTCCCCACTCCCTCCACACTCCCTTCCCTCCCCACTCCCTCCCCACTCCTCCCCACTCCCTTCCTTCCCCACTCCCTCCCGAGTCCCTCCCCAGTTCCTCCCTCCACACTCCCTCCACACTCCTCCCTCCCCACTCCCTCCCCCTCCCTCCACACTCCCTCCCCTCCCTTCCTCCCCACTCCCTCCACACTCCCTCCCCCCCCTCCCCACTCCCTCCACACTCCTCCCCTCCCTCCCCACTCCCTCCCCCCTCCCTCCACACTCCCTCCCCTCTCCCTTCCCTCCCCACTCCCTTCTCCCCACTCCCTCCACACTCCCTCCCCACACTCCTCCCCACACTCCCTCCCCACACCCCCCACTCCCTCCCCTACCCCTCCCTCCACACTCCCTTCCCACTCCCTCCCCCTCCCTCCCCAGTCCCTCCCCTCCCCTCCCCACTCCCTTCCTTCCCCACTCCCTCCCGAGTCCCTCCCCAGTTCCTCCCTCCACACTCCCTCCCCACACTCCCTTCCCTCCCCACTCCCTCCCCGTCCCCACTCCCTCCCGAGTTACTTCAGAATAATATGACTCAAGTAAAAGTACTGTTACTTTAGTAAAAGTACTGTTACTTCATGCTGAGAAGTCACATATACATATATAAAAACATGATATAGAACATTTGAGTGTTTTTTGGTGAATGAAGAATACTTTTGATATAATTATGATAAATAACGAGGTGGGCGGAGCCAACATGCAGCCATTAGAACACAAACACACACTTAGGTGCCTAATGGCGAACAAAGTAATGTGTGTGAGGAGTTAAGTGGTTTCCGCTAATTCATAACTCACGGCTCATAAAGCACCATCACAGCTTTTATCTCGCCATTTAGATCGCACGCCTCTTCCAACCCAGTCACACGTAGTAAATGTTCCAGTCATCCCGGTACATCACGGATATTATGAGAAACTTTGAAGGTAACACGTGGGATTAATCTTAATGTCGTAGAATGTTAACAATTAGTTACAAATAATGCATGCTGCTTATACAGGGAGGTGTGTTCAGGTGCATTCTGGTCTTACAGGGAGGTGTGTTCAGGTGCATTCTGGTCTTACAGGGAGGTGTGTTCAGGTGCATTCTGGGAGGGCTGGTCTTACAGGGAGGTGTGTTCAGGTGCATTCTGGTCTTACAGGGAGGTGTGTTCAGGTGCATTCTGGGAGGGCTGGTCTTACAGGGAGGTGTGTTCAAGTGCATTCTGGGCGTGCTGGTCTTACAGGGAGGTGTGTTCAGGTGCATTCTGGGAGGGCTGGTCTTACAGGGAGGTGTGTTCAAGTGCATTCTAGGCGTGCTGGTCTTACAGGGAGGTGTGTTCAGGTGCATTCTGGGCATGCTGGTGTTACAGGGAGGTGTGTTCAGGTGCATTCTGGGCGTGCTGGTCTTACAGGGAGGTGTGTTCAGGTGCATTCTGGGCGTGCTGGTCTTACAGGGAGGTGTGTTCAGGTGCATTCTGGGCGTGCTGGTCTTACAGGGAGGTGTGTTCAAGTGCATTCTGGGAGGGCTGGTCTTACAGGGAGGTGTGTTCAGGTGCATTCTGGGCGTGCTGGTCTTACAGGGAGGTGTGTTCAGGTGCATTCTGGGCGTGCTGGTCTTACTGGGAGGTGTGTTCAGGTGCATTCTGGGCGTGCTGGTCTTACAGGGAGGTGTGTTCAGGTGCATTCTGGGTGTGCTGGTCTTACAGGGAGGTGTGTTCAGGTGCATTCTGGGTGTGCTGGTCTTACAGGGAGGTGTGTTCAGGTGCATTCTGGGTGTGCCGGTCTTAGACTGCCGGAAGTTTGGGGTCCCCTACTGGAGCTGCAGTGGATCTACAGTCAATGTTTTTGACATCAACATTAGTTACGTGCCAGGGTGTCTTATGGTTGTGCAGCGCAGCTGCAGTGAGTGGATGTGTGCAGGTGTTTTCTGTCTCTAATCAGGGCCTGGGGTATCAGGGTTCTGGGTCTGGTACCTGTCATTGTTGTATCCTCCATTCCTATGGAGCATATTCTTCTTCAGTATCAGGGCCTGGGGTATCAGGGTTCTGGGTCTGGTACCTGTCATTGTTGTATCCTCCATTCCTATGGAGCATATTCTTCTTCAGTATCAGGGCCTGGGGTATCAGGGTTCTGGGTCTGGTACCTGTCATTGTTGTATCCTCCATTCCTATGGAGCATATTCTTCTTCAGTATCAGGGCCTGGGGTATCAGGGTTCTGGGTCTGGTACCTGTCATTGTTGTATCCTCCATTCCTATGGAGCATATTCTTCTTCAGTATCAGGGCCTGGGGTATCAGGGTTCTGGTACCTGTCATTGTTGTATCCTCCATTCCTATGGAGCATATTCTTCTTCAGTATCAGGGCCTGGGGTATCAGGGTTCTGGGTCTGGTACCTGTCATTGTTGTATCCTCCATTCCTATGGAGCATATTCTTCTTCAGTATCAGGGCCTGGGGTATCAGGGTTCTGGGTCTGGTACCTGTCATTGTTGTATCCTCCATTCCTATGGAGCATATTCTTCTTCAGTATCAGGGCCTGGGGTATCAGGGTCCTGGGTCTGGTACCTGTCATTGTTGTATCCTCCATTCCTATGGAGCATATTCTTCTTCAGTATCAGGGCCTGGGGTATCAGGGTTCTGGGTCTGGTACCTGTCATTGTTGTATCCTCCATTCCTATGGAGAATTTTTATAAAATAGCTGGAAAACTGACAAACAGAGTCGGCAGATTTGTCTCATGATGAACTCTGTTAGATAAATACAGAGTGTCTTTCTTCTTTGTCAAATAAAACACGTTGTTATATATTCTTGGGTTTTGACCCCCCCTCAGGTTTTCCTGTTTTGACCCCCCCTCAGGTTTTCCTGTTTTGACCCCCCCTCAAGTTTCCCTGTTTTGACCCCCCCTCAGGTTTCCCTGTTTTGACCCCCCTCAGGTTTTCCTGTTTTGACCCCCCTCAGGTTTTCCGGTCATATCTGCAGCATCGCTGAGGGATGAAGGTGTGAGCGACAGCAGAACACACAATGGGAAAGAGAAGGAGATAAGCAGATAAAGAAAGGGTGTCCATGAGGAAGTGTGTGTGTGTGTGTGTGTGTGTGTGTGTGTGTGTGTGTGTGTGTGTGTGTGGGGGGGGGGGGCAGCATCCAGGGAGAGAAATTGAGACACATTAGAAAGAGATGGATAGGGCGGAAAAGTCTGATTGATGGAGTGTCTCTCAGGGCTCAGTTAAAGGGGAGGGGGGGTTGTGTGTGTGTGTGAGTGTGTGTGTGTGTGTGTGTGTGTGTGGGGGGGGGGGTTGGGGGCTCCAGGCTACAGCCAAAGGAGCGTGTAATAACAGTTGAGGAATTTTAATGGCCAAACCCCACTGAGATATCTACCACAGCCTCTCTCTGTTACACTGTCTCTATCTGACAGTTCAGCGATGGGGAATGAGTCTCACCGCACCCCCACACCTCCGTACCCCTTTACACCTCCGTACCCCACCCCCACACCTCCCTAACCCTCCCACACCTCCCTACCCCCCCACACCTCCCTATCCCACCCTCACGTACTATCTATAAGCTCAGTCCATCTATATAAGACCAGTCCATCTATATAAGACCAGTCCATCTATATAAGATCAGTCCATCTATATAAGACCAGTTCATCTATATGAGACCAGTCCATCTATATAAGACCAGTCCATCTATATAAGACCAGTCCATCTATATAAGACCAGTCCATCTATATAAGACCAGTCTATCTATATAAGACCAGTCCATCTATATAAGACCAGTCCATCTATATAAGACCAGTCCATCTATATAAGACCAGTCTATCTATATAAGACCAGTCCATCTATATAAGACCAGTCCATCTATATAAGATCAGTCCATCTATATAAGACCAGTCCATCTATATAAGATCAGTCCATCTATATAAGACCAGTCCATCTATATAAGATCAGTCCATCTATATAAGACCAGTCCATCTATATAAGACCAGTCCATCTATATAAGACCAGTCCATCTATATAAGACCAGTCCATTTAAGTGCATTGCTGGTTTTCTTGCTTTTATCTGGCAGGAAAATTAAAACAATGAATAGATTTTTTTAGGAGTAGTAAGTCAAAAACAACCGATTTCATCTTCTGCATCTTCTACATTTTAAATCTGTCTCACTTGACTCCTTCTCGGTCTCTTTATCTCCTTTTCTTTGTCCCTGTCTGTTTGTTTCTTCCCCTTCTCCCTCCATCCCAGAGGGAATGGGTTCATGTCACACTGAGACTGGATGACACCCTGTTCCTGCTAATGAGAAGGCCTGGCTGCCTTCAGCAACCACACACACGTAGGAGGCGTCCGTACTGCAGGATTTCATTAGCTGAACATCCTGACACCTGCTCGCTATCGATTCCCAGCTCCGTGTCCGCTGGTTAATCAGCAGCTCCTTCCATCCTCCTTCCATCCTTCCATCCTCCTTCCATCCTTCCATCCTTCCATCCTTCCATCCTCCTTCCATCCTTCCATCCTTTATTCTTTATTCTGGGCTTTTGTCATAAGAAAACACAGCGATGAAAATGAGAGCCGAGAGAACAGGGAGCACCCAAATCTGGCTTCCTCCAAACTTATACTTCATTTTTATTTCTATTTATTTATTTTTATTCATTTATTAGGTTTCCTAGCACGAAGTGCAAGGAAACCATTGTTTATGTAGGGATTATTATTATTATTATTATTATTAGTATTATTATTCTGGACCGTTGCTCTCATTTTTGAGGGTTTTATCATGTGGGAAACTCACAGAAACTTGCACACATGTCAGACCTATGAGAAATCACAAAGCTCTGTAGTGATTGGTCTCGGGCGATGCCGGGGGCTCCATAGCACCCCCTAACTGGCTCCATAGCGCCCCCTAACGGGCTCCATAGCGCCCCCTAACGGGCTCCATAGCGCCCCCTAACTGGCTCCATAGCGCCCCCTAACGGGCTCCATAGCGCCCCCTAACGGGCTCCATAGCGCCCCCTAACGGGCTCCATAGCACCCCCTAACTGGCTCCATAGCGCCCCCTAACTGGCTCCATAGCGCCCCCTAACGGGCTCCATAGCGCCCCCTAACGGGCTCCATAGCGGCCCTAACAGGCTCCATAGCGCCCCCTAACTGGCTCCATAGCGCCCCCTAACTGGCTCCATAGCGCCCCCTAACGGGCTCCATAGCGCCCCCTAACTGGCTCCATAGCGCCCCCTAACGGGCTCCATAGCGGCCCTAACAGGCTCCATAGCGCCCCCTAACGGGCTCCATTGCGCCCCCTAACTGGCTCCATAGCGCCCCCTAACGGGCTCCATAGCGCCCCCTAACGGGCTCCATAGCGCCCCCTAACTGGCCCCATAGCGCCCCCTAACGGGCTCCATAGCGCCCCCTAAAGTAACGATTTATAACTGTAACTTTGGCGGGAACATGCATAGCATCTTGAACTCTATCAAGCCATTTTTAGAAGAAAAAAATGTGTAGATTATTATTATTATTATTATTATTATTATTATTATTATTATTATTATTATTATTAGTATTATTATTATTAATCTGGACCGTTTTACCAGACTGTTCTTTAGCATGTGGGCGTTCATCTTCCTGCTAAACCAATCAGAATCATACCCAAATGACAAGGGCCAATCACAGAGTCACAACCCTCCACCTCCCCTTCCACCTCACCAAGTTCAGGAACGCCGTTTTCTGGCACTTTTCTTCACTTTTCAGCCCTGGATCACAATAAATAAACACAATTCCTGTTGTAATGAATTCACATTCATTGTGACTTACATTTTGTACGATGGCTCCCCATTAAATACAGATTTTTTAAAGACTAAATTGCTTCCAACAATGCACCGTGCACATGTGCCTCCCTGTTCCCCTGTTCCCTCTGAGCTGTTGGGATGATGTGATTGTGTCAGACGTCTTCCAGCCGTCAGTGATGAACGGTTCTGGCATCAGCCAAAGAGCCAGAGCTTTCTTTTAGCACCTCGTTATTCTAATTCAGTGCTCAACAATAAAGCACAGAGAAATCCATGACACCCCCAGTCCTCTACTCCAGCTGACTGGTACAGAGTCTCCTTCGGGCTCCTTTGTCACCACCGCCGGTGTCTACACTCCATTGGGGGGGTTATGATGGTTCTCTACCCGTATATAGACATACGAATTATTCATATAGCGATGCAGTCTAGTCTCCAAGACTTTGTACATTTTATTGAGCTGAACTATAAACCTTATTTGCATATCTGCAACATGTCTCTCCTGATTGAAATGAACAGTTGTGTGTACGTTAGCCTCAGTGACAGTGGGTCAGCGGACCGCTAACGTTAGCCCCAGTGACTGTGGGTGACCGCTAACGTTAGCCCCAGTGACTGTGGGTTAGCGGACCGCTAACGTTAGCCCCAGTGACAGTGGGTGACCGCTAACGTTAGCCCCAGTGACTGTGGGTTAGCGGACCGCTAACGTTAGACCCAGTGACAGCGGGTCAGCGGACCGCTAACGTTAGCCCCAGTGACTGTGGGTGACCGCTAACGTTAGCCCCAGTGACTGTGGGTTAGCGGACCGCTAACGTTAGCCCCAGTGACAGTGGGTGACCGCTAACGTTAGCCCCAGTGACTGTGGGTTAGCGGACCGCTAACGTTAGACCCAGTGACAGCGGGTCAGCGGACCGCTAACGTTAGCCCCAGTGACTGTGGGTTAGCGGACCGCTAACGTTAGCCCCAGTGACAGTGGGTCAGCGGACCGCTAACGTTAGCCCCAGTGACAGTGGGTTAGCGGACCGCTAACGTTAGCCCCAGTGACAGTGGGTTAGCGGACCGCTAACATTCGGTCTGTCAGTAGGACTACGCAATGAAACCAATCGGTGCTGCCTACACCGAGTTATCCTCCTGCTAGAGTTGGCACCAACAGGCTTCAACAGGGCAAGTTATAAATGTGTTTTTAGCCTCTGAACATGTTCAAAATGTCATTAAAAGTGCCCCCGTGTGTAGTGATTCCTCCGTGCTAACTCTAGCAGGAGGATAACTCGGGGGAGGCAGCACCCATTGGGTTCATTTGTCTCTACTGACAGACCTTCACATTAAAAAAAACAGAGCTACATGTTGAAATGGACCAGTATTCTCCTTTAAATGTGTTGGTGGACTTGGCACTACTAGACCCATCTAAAAATGTGGAAGTAAGCACCCCCCACATGTATTTTATTGCTGAGCCAGTTGATGAGCTGAGCCAGAGACCGGCTCAACCTCCACAGTGTAATTACTCTAAACAGCTCTCATGATTTTTACATCACCTCTTCTCCACCTAAGCAGCTCTCCAACAGCAAAACCAAACACCTTTACAGACTCTTTAACTCCCATTTCTTTACTTTGCATGTCTTCTTTGTGGAACCCACAGGCTACAGGCTACCCACAGAGAAGGAGCTGCTGGGATTTATGTGTTCCCTTGACCATCTGTTGGTTTGTTAAAATCTGACGATCCAGAAATGAGCTTTTTATTCATGTTCAGCTGTGTCTCATAACAGCTTGAGCTGAATGTCTGCAAGTGAAGTTAAAAGTGTAATAATTCCAGCTGAAGGTGTAAAATGCAAAGGTAAATTAAACTATCACAGGGGATTGGACCAGAAACTCCTGCTTACGATATAAACTGCACTAGGGTTGGGTACCGAAACCTAGTCTCTTTGTGGTCCCCTAATACTGTATCTGAAGTCTCTTTATATAGACCTTAGTGGTCCCTAATACTGTATCTGAAGTCTCTTTTATATAGACCTTAGTGGTCCCTAATACTGTATCTGAAGTCTCTTTATATAGACCTTAGTGGTCCCTAATACTGTATCTGAAGTCTCTTTATATAGACCTTAGTGGTCCCTAATACTGTATCTGAAGTCTCTTTATATAGACCTTAGTGGTCCCTAATACTGTATCTGAAGTATCTTTATATAGACCTTAGTGGTCCCCTAATACTGGATCTGAAGTCTCTTTATATAGACCTTAGTGGTCCCTAATACTGGATCTGAAGTCTCTTTTATATAGACCTTAGTGGTCCCCTAATACTGTATCTGAAGTCTCTTTATATAGACCTTAGTGGTCCCTAATACTGTATCTGAAGTCTCTTTATATAGACCTTAGTGGTCCCTAATACTGGATCTGAAGTCTCTTTATATAGACCTTAGTTGTCCCTAATACTGTATCTGAAGTCTCTTTTATATAGACCTTAGTGGTCCCTAATACTGTATCTGAAGTCTCTTTATATAGACCTTAGTTGTCCCTAATACTGTATCTGAAGTCTCTTTATATAGACCTTAGTGGTCCCTAATACTGTATCTGAAGTCTCTTTATATAGACCTTAGTGGTCCCTAATACTGTATCTGAAGTCTCTTTATATAGACCTTAGTTGTCCCTAATACTGTATCTGAAGTCTCTTTATATAGACCTTAGTGGTCCCTAATACTGTATCTGAAGTCTCTTTATATAGACCTTAGTGGTCCCTAATACTGTATCTGAAGTCTCTTTATATAGACCTTAGTGGTCCCTAATACTGTATCTGAAAACTCTTTATATAGACCTTAGTTGTCCCTAATACTGTATCTGAAGTCTCTTTATATAGACCTTAGTGGTCCCTAATACTGTATCTGAAGTCTCTTTATATAGACCTTAGTGGTCCCTAATACTGTATCTGAAGTCTCTTTATATAGACCTTAGTGGTCCCTAATACTGTATCTGAAGTCTCTTTATATAGACCTTAGTGGTCCCTAATACTGTATCTGAAGTCTCTTTATATAGACCTTAGTGGTCCCTAATACTGTATCTGAAGTCTCTTTATATAGACCTTAGTGGTCCCTAATACTGTATCTGAAGTCTCTTTATATAGACCTTAGTGGTCCCTGATACTGTATCTGAAGTCTCTTTATATAGACCTTAGTGGTCCCTAATACTGTATCTGAAGTCTCTTTATATAGACCTTAGTGGTCCCTAATACTGTATCTGGAGTCTCTTTATATAGACCTTAGTGGTCCCTAATACTGTATCTGAAGTCTCTTTATATAGACCTTAGTGGTCCCTAATACTGTATCTGAAGTCTCTTTATATAGACCTTAGTGGTCCCTAATACTGTATCTGAAGTCTCTTTATATAGACCTTAGTGGTCCCTAATACTGTATCTGAAGTCTCTTTATATAGACCTTAGTGGTCCCTGATACTGTATCTGAAGTCTGTTTCCCAAAATTCAGCCTCATATTCAATTCAAATTAAACTCATATTAATGTTGAAAATCCTCATAAAGTGACATTTATATTTCCCCTTATGACCTCGGCAATACACAAGCATGTGTTTAATGTCAACAAATGTAGTTTTTCTAAGTATTGCTTTTGCACCGGCGTCATAAAATCTCCACCTGATATCCAACATGAACCTGCAGCGATAATTGATGTGGCATCATAACGCTTGATACTGCAAGGAGAGGAAATAATGATCTCTATAAATACTCAGTGTGACTCCAGCCCACGAATGTTTGAAGACATGCAGCGTTCCCGCCCCGCCCCCATGCATGCACCCGCTTCCATAACACCCCCCTGCCCACCACTCTCATGCATTCACTGTATTGTCTGTAAAACGGACGCCCACACGCACAAACACATCATTATGTCACTTATCTCACAGAGGTTGAATAAACAGATTATTTCCTCCCACACACACATACGAGCAACACATGCTACTTGTCATACCTGTTCACAAACCCTCGGCTTTTATTATAAAAACACATTAATGTCCCCATGTTCAGTTAGTGGGTGGGTGTGTCAGGCGTCCTAATGCATTATGGGATCTACACTAACGAGCACAAGCCGTCACTCTAAAGCACAGATCAATACGCTCAATGTGTGAACCCCAGGAGCCGTTCAATGATCGCCCGCAGACACACACCATTTAATAAGAGATTGTTGCACACTCACAGTGGGCAGTCCATTTTTATTATCATAAACCTTTAAAAGCTTCTCAATTGTCATTTACTTTCCGGCTTCTGTGCTTTTATGGCTGTTTAGGCTGTCGCTGAGTGCTTTATGAAGACAAACGAGCGTCGTAAAAATGTGTTAAGGTGCCCTCGTCACTCTTGTTGCCGTTGACGATTGTAATGGCGCTGCGGAGACACACTGCTGTGATGCGTCCTGCAGAACACACATTAGTCACGTCAACGCCGTGTGCTGAGGCAGGCACAGCAAGAAAAGTAGAAAAGAGGAGTTATTCTGATGTGTGTGTGTGTGTGTGTGTGTGTGTGTCCACAGGTCATATATCATCATGTCACATATGTCCCAGATATCACCCAGATATCACCCAGATATCTCCCAGATATCACCCAGATATCTCCCAGATATCTCCCAGATATCACCCAGATATCTCCCAGATATCACCCAGATATCTCCCAGATATCACCCAGATATCACCCATATATCTCCCAGATATCACCCAGATATCTCCCAGATATCACCCAGATATCACCCAGATATCCCCCAGATATCACCCAGATATCACCCAGATATCACCCAGATATCTCCCAGATATCACCCAGATATCACCCAGATATCACCCAGATATCACCCAGATATCACCCAGATATCTCCCAGATATCACCCAGATATCACCCAGATATCACCCAGATATCACCCAGATATCTCCCAGATATCACCCAGATATCACCCAGATATCACCCAGATATCTCCCAGATATCACCCAGATATCTCCCAGATATCTCCCAGATATCACTCAGATATCATTCAGATATCTCCCAGATATCTCCCAGATATCTCCCAGATATCACCCAGATATCACCCAGATATCACCCAGATATCTCCCAGATATCACCCAGATATCACCCAGATATCCCCCAGATATCACCCAGATATCACCCAGATATCACCCAGATATCTCCCAGATATCACCCAGATATCTCCCAGATATCTCCCAGATATCACCCAGATATCACCCAGATATCACCCAGATATCACTCAGATATCACCCAGATATCTCCCAGATATCTCCCAGATATCACCCAGATATCTCCCAGATATCTCCCAGATATCACCCAGATATCTCCCAGATATCACCCAGATATCACCCAGATATCTCCCAGATATCACCCAGATATCACCCAGATATCCCCCAGATATCCCCCAGATATCACCCAGATATCTCCCAGATATCACCCAGATATCTCCCAGATATCACCCAGATATCACCCAGATATCTCCCAGATATCACCCAGATATCACCCAGATATCACCCAGATATCTCCCAGATATCACCCAGATATCTCCCAGATATCTCCCAGATATCACCCAGATATCACCCAGATATCTCCCAGATATCACCCAGATATCACCCAGATATCTCCCAGATATCACCCAGATATCACCCAGATATCTCCCAGATATCTCCCAGATATCACCCAGATATCACCCAGATATCTCCCAGATATCACCCAGATATCACCCAGATATGACCCAGATATCTAACTACTGTATTTGTACTTTTTATCTTATGTCGTGTGTAATTGTTGTGTATTTTCCAATGAATACATGAAATACTGTAAATGGAAGTACGGTACCTTTCCTGGAAGAAGAATTCACAGGAACTTGTTGGACAACGTTACAGGAAGTTACTGTAGATTATACGTTACATGTATTACAGTGCACCAAACGTCAAATCTGAATATTTAAAACGTGCTTTTCTAATGCGGATGATGTTGAATTTACATTCCAGGAGCTCCTGAAACGGTGATGTTCCCGACGTATTCAGCATCCAGTTGGTCGCTTCAGGTCGGCCCGTTAGGGACTCCATGAGGAAAGGATCCCGTCACTCACACCAGCGGGTTCCCTGTGGGACTCCTGCTGACTCCAGAGGGAATGTGGTTCAAAGACTTATTTAGTATCACAGAGAGAATCTCCTGCAACAGCACGTAGAGTCATTTAACCCTTGTGTTGTCTTCCCGTCAACAGCGGAAAAAACATAGGCCGACCGTTTTTTTCAACATTGTTTTACGCGTTTCCCAACCATTGGTCAATTTTTCCAACATTTTTGCTGCTGATTTCAACATTCCCATATTTGTTATTTAATAAAAAACTTTGAAAACAGGTCAAATTTGACCGGAGGACAACATGAGGGTGAATGTAGGCGTGTGGAGGATCTAACGAGGCCGGTCCCTGCTGATCCACCGAGCCGTATGAGACTGGAGGGATGCAGCTGAAGGTTAAAGGGGGGCAGCATGTCAGGTCTACACATGGGGGGGTCGGAGTGGGGGTGGAAAGGGGACAACTAGGGCCCAAAAAGATGCTAGAATGAGGGTAGGGGCCCATAGAGGATGCCTTCCTACAAGGGGCCGGCATCGATTCAATTCATTGTATTTATATTATCAATTCATAACCAGAGTTATTTCAAGAAACTTTACAGATAGAGCAGGTCTAGACCGCTCTATAATCTACAGATAGAGCAGGTCTAGACCGCTCTATAATCTACAGACAGAGATATTATAATATATATATATATATATATATATATGTGCATTTTTTTGATGTTTTTTCCAAAGTTATTTGATATATTTTTCTGATATATATTTTAAAGGCCCATTTTTGTAATAAGAAATATTAAAGACCAAAGGTCCAAAGGAGGGTTATATGGACCTAATACGCAGTGAGATGTAAATATGAAATGTACCTTTAACCCTCGTGTTGTCTTCATGTCAGAATTGAAAATCAACACTTTTGTTCGATGTTTTTAACTTTTTCTTACGTTCTTGTCCATGTTTTCAACACTTTTAATACAGACCCAGGCTCTTGGTAGGTGGAGTCTTTCGGGGTGCTCGGGGGAGGGGGGGGGGGTACAGTGGCAATAACAATCCCAGTAAAGATAATGGGACAGTGTCTACCAGTGGTAGTCGTAGTAGTTCATGTCATAGCTTTCAGATGTCCCATACGGTTTGGGAGTTAAAGGGTTAACCTCTTCACCAGCCACTGTCCCGTCAGCGGGACCGTTTTCTCCATTATTAGGAGAAAACGTTTTCTTAACTCAAATTGCAAGCTTATCTCTTCATGAACACGGTCATGCATCATCATTAGAAAGCTTAAAGTCTCATGATTCCATTGAGCCCACACACATAAGCATAAGGTGACTTACAGCGGTTATAATCATGTTTAAAGTAAAGAAACAGACGGATTCTGTGCAGATAGTGTCTAAATTCAGACATGAGTCCTTACCTTTCTCCTCGTGTCTCTATTCACAGCGGTGAAAGATCTCCAGAAACTTTGTTTTCCTGCTTTGCCAACAGTTCAAAGAATAAGTACATCCAATCCTTTTAATCCAGAACGAGCTGGTCCCCTCACAATCTTGTAGATTCTGGCCGTGTTTCCTCGCAAACAAAGCTGAAAAGTCCATCATTTATGGACTTTAATCGCTCCTACTGCCTGCTCTGCTAATGGTACAGTGTATCCTTCTATTCAGCAAGTTAGGTTGAATCAACAGCTTTTGATTGACAGGTTGTTTCAGCCAATCCGTCTACTCTAACCTGAGTTATCCCTTATGGAAGCCAATCAAGTCGCACGATTTACAGAGGGCAAAGTGGGAAAGATTGACAGCTCTTCCAACCATTTAGAATCAAAAGCTATGAAACCAGCCTCCCTGTGTAGCCAATAAGAAGACGAGTTGATTGATACCAAACATGACCAGAAAACTTTAACCTTGTGATGGCTCCAGCTGTGTCAAAGCAAAAATAAGGCCTTAGTTATTGCATTTCACCATTTCATCAAATTATAATGACTTATTTCTATAAATTTATGCATGTAGTTATTTTAGATATGTGTATGAGTGATGTGGATGTGTTTTTTAATTTGAGAAGTTTTTAATTTTGCACTTTTTGGGCTTTTTTTCTGAGAGGAAATAAGAAAAACGCACAGACATATCTGTAGAAATAACTTCATAAAATAGCCATTTTCTGAGTCATTTTCTTCTGGATTTTTTCTGTATTAAGTTCAGACATGTGGCTGGGGTACTATGTTTGTATGTAGATCATGTAATATGCTTACAGTAGTGTTTTTTAATGATTTTACATATGATTTACTTGGACGGAAATAGAAATTCTCTATTCTAACCTCTTTAGCTCTGTGTCAGTAAGACCTAGTGTCACACTGACACAAGAAACAAAAAATTTAGAGTGTTAGCTTCCCAATGACCTCGGGACCCCCCCAGAGGGCCAAAGGATGGGGGAACTGTAGCAGTTTTTTTTGGAGAAAAATTTAGGCGAGAAAAACATATATTTTGAAGTGATTTGTGAAGTTAATATTATCGGTATTGTTGTAAAAAATCGTAAAAAAATCATGTCATTAAATGCAGAATTGTGTATTTTTTGTCACGTTGTTGATATTTTTCAGTGTCTCAGAGAGAGAAACCACAACCACGGCTGAGCATAACAACAGACATTACTGCACAGAAGTTTAATACGAGATATTAACCAAAGCCTTCCAGCACAAAATCTGTCAAACGTTGGACAACAAACTGCACAGAAATGCTCCCCCGATGAATAAGAGCCCTGCAACATATTTCCGTGCGTTACTTTATAGAAATCTCCTTTCCATCACTTTGTGTTTGTTGATGTGGTTTTTTTACAGACTTCCACACACACTGCACCATCTTTTCACTGCTGTGGTAGCTTAGCAACAGTTGCTGTGCTCGGGAGGGGTGTGCCAGCAAGCCCCCACACACACACACAGACACACACACACACACACACAGACACACACAGAGCATTATATACAGCAGGTTGGGCAGATGATGAAGAGCAGGAGTGGAGCTGTGGGGGCAGGAAGGATTTCACACAGAAAACCAGAATCCACAGTTTCTGTGAAGAGGACAGTGTTGGGATGTCACAAATTACATTTAGTACTTCCAGTTTTACTACCTAATATTTCTACTTTACTACATTCCAGAGGGGAAGACTGTTCTTTTTACACCACTGCATTTACCTGACAGCTCCAGCTGTTAGCTGCCTTGCAGAATGTGATGCTCTGTTAAAAATGAATCAGGGTTTTAGAAGTGGACTCAAAGAAGTCTCCAGTTTCTCTCCATTCAGAGAACTGGATCATCGGTGTTAACCCGACTCATTGTGAAGCTGCATCAAGGGTCCAAAATTAGCATCATAAAATATGCAAGTGGCTGGTAGGTTTGCAGCCATAAAAGCAGCGGCTCCCTGTCGAACGGCAGGTAAGATGTGAACATGAACTCGCCCTCGGCTGGTGGAGAGAATGATCATTTGGGGAGCTTGGCTGCGTCTCTCGGGGGGGCTTCTTGTCCTCTTTTCCTCGGACCACATGACTGACGAGGGATCCACTGAAGGACAGAAAACAGGAAGAGACGGAGACCGAGCCAATCAGGACGCGGACAACTCTGCTTGGAAGATCTGGAAAATCAGAGAACTGAGCGCTGTCATACAAATACACAATATACACACATATACATACACATATACACATATACACACATACACATATGCACGTATATACATACACATACATACATACAGATATACACATACAGAAACACACACATACACACATACATTTATACACATACATACATACATATATACATACATAAATACACATGTGCAAATATACACGTACACTCATACACACATACATTTATACACATTTACAAATATACACACATACACATACACACACATACACACATACATACAGTTGTGGTCAAAAGTGTACATACACTTGTAGAAAATCACAATGTTATGGCTGTCTTGAGTCTTCAATAAGTTCTACAACTCTTATTTTTCTGTGATAGAGTGATCGGAACACATACATGTTTGTCACAAAAAACAGTCATAAAGTTTGGTTCTTTCATAAATTTATTATGGGTCTGCTGAAAATGTCACCAAATCTGCTGGGTCAAAAATATACATACAGCAACATTAGTATTTGGTTACATGTCCCTTGGCCATTTTCACGGCAACTAGGCGCTTTTGGTAGCCATCCACAAGGTCCTGGCAAGCTTCAGGTCGAATGTTTGACCACTCTTCTTGACAGAATTGGTGCAGTTCAGCTAAATTTGATGGTTTTCTTGCATGAACCTGTTTCTTTAGCACTGTCCACATGTTCTCAATGGGGTTTAAGTCAGGACTTTGGGAAGGCCATTCTAAAACCTTAATTCTAGCCTGGTTTAGCCATTCCTTTACCACTTTTGATGTGTGTTTTGGGTCATTGTCTTGTTGGAACACCCAACTGCGCCCAAGACCCAACCTTCGGGCTGATGGTTTTAAGTTTTCCTGCAGAATTTGGAGGTAATCCTCCTTCTTCATTATCCCATTTACTTTCTGCAAAGAACCAGTTCCACTGGCAGCAAAACATCCCCAGAGCATAATACTACCACCACCATGCTTGACAGTAGGCATGGTGTTCCTGGGATTAAAGGCCTCACCTTTTCTCCTCCAAACATATTGCTGGGTGCTGTGGCCAAACAGCTCAATTTTTGTTTCGTCTGACCAGAGAACTTTCCTCCAGAAGGTTTTATCTTTGTCCATGTGATCAGCAGCAAACTTCAGCCGAGTCTTAAGGTGCCTTTTCTGGAGCAAGGGCTTCTTTCTTGCACGGCAGCCTCTCAGTCCATGGCGATGTAAAACACGCTTGACTGTGGAGACTGACACCTGTGTTCCATCAGCTTCCAAATCCTTGCAGACCTGCTTCTTGGTGATTCTTGGTTGACTCTTGACCATCCTGACCAATCTCCTCTCGGCAGCATGTGATAGCTTGCGTTTTCTTCCTGATCGTGGCAGTGACACAACTGTTCCATGCACTTTATACTTGCGTATAAGTGTCTGCACAGTTGCTCTTGGGACCTGTAGCTGCTTTGAAATGGCTCCAAGTGACTTCCCTGACTTGTTCAAGTCAATAATTCGCTTTTTCAGATCCACACTGAGTTCCTTTGACTTTCCCATTGTAGCTTTTGTAGCTGAGTCTAATCACTGGGTCAAATGAGCCCTATTTAAATGGGCTCATGAGAAGTCAACAGCTGTAGTCAATCAGAATCACTTAGAAGAAGTGAAGAGGCCATGACATGAAGCTAATTTGATTGACACAACTCGCTACATCACCAAAATTGACATATTTTGTTGCTGTATGTATATTTTTGACCCAGCAGATTTGGTGACATTTTCAGCAGACCCATAATAAATTTATGAAAGAACCAAACTTTATGACTGTTTTTTGTGACAAACATGTATGTGTTCCGATCACTCTATCACAGAAAAATAAGAGTTGTAGAACTTATTGAAGACTCAAGACAGCCATAACATTGTGATTTTCTACAAGTGTATGTACACTTTTGACCACAACTGTACACACATACATATATACAAATATACACACACACATATACACATACACATACGCACATACATATATACACGCATACATATGTATATATACACACATACAGTAAATAGATACACATATATGTATGTGTATGTACAGTATGTGCACATAATGTGTATATGTGTGTATATATATATATATATATATATATATATATATATATATATATATATATATATATATATATATGTGTGTGTACAATATGTACAGTACGTGTATATATGTGTATATGTGTGTATTTTGTACTTGCTCCAGCCTTCGGTACCTGTGTGTAGAGACGGCGTTCTACACACATCAACACGTACATTATTAATGAGGCGTGAGGTTGTTGTGTTTTGTTGACTACTGCAGAAAATTAAACATTATTAAAGATTTATCACACATAGATAAATCATTGAATGGGATTTTATACCAACACACTCCACTCCTGAAACCAGAAACCAGACTGCAGTGTGTCTGGACCAACATAGTCCACATCCAGGGTCTGGTTCCTGTGTTACTAATACTGGATTACATGATAGGAAAGTCTGGACCAACAGAGTCCACATCCAGGGTCTGGAAGAAAAACCTTCAAGCTAACATATCGGTGTCCATATTCAGACCCCCTTCACAGTTATTGGCCACATCCGGACTCCGGGAGCCCCACGTGTGTGTTCGTCCAATCATGTGCATCCATTGCGGTTGTAGGCGGGTGTAGCCTGTTTTCGGTGCTTGTCATTGGCCAAAGTGAAGAGAAACAGATAACTGCGTGTGGCTAGCCCACTAGCATGCAATGCTGCAGGGTAATCCCTCTGGGCCCCCTGTGGTCCTCCTGAGTACCCCTAGGGGGACACGCACCCCCTGTGGTCCTCCTCCTGCGATGTCAAGGCTGCGATGTCGTGGCTGCAATGATGTCGTGGCTGCGATGATGTCGTGGCTGCGATGATGTCATGGCTGCGATGTCGTGGCCTATGATGTCGTGGCTGCGATGATGTCGTGGCTGCAATGTTGTCGTGGCTGCGATGATGTCGTGGCTGCGATGATGTCGTGGCTGCGATGATGTCGTGGCTGCGATGATGTCATGGCTGCGATGTCGTGGCCTATGATGTCGTGGCTGCGATGATGTCGTGGCTGCAATGTTGTCGTGGCTGCGATGATGTCGTGGCTGCGATGATGGTGTGGCTGCAATGTCGTGGCTGCGATGATGTCGTGGCTGCGATGTCGTGGTTGTGATGGTTTCCTTGCTGTTGGTCCATGGTCATGTTTCTCCTCTCACGTCTTGCTTTACTTCCTGCCTTGTGTGTTTTCCGGCCTCTGTGGTGGTCTGCCCCGCCCTGATGTGTCCCACCTGTCCATCAGCCCTCTTGTCACCTGCCCCCCGTAACCTTGAGTGTTTTGTCTCGGTGCGTCCTTGGTCAGTTGTCTGCTCGTCGTCACGTTGGTTTTTCCTTGTGGTTTTTGTATTTTGACCCTTCCTGCTGTGGGAAAGCTTCGGGTCATAGCTGCTTTTCTTTATTAACCCTTTAAAATCTGTCCGGTGCCCCCTCTCTCCACCTGCACTTCAGTTCCCAGCCACCAAATACACAAACCCTGACAACTGCCAGTAAAAGAAGAAAAACATACTTACAAAAGTTGGAGAAAAAGAAGGGAGAAAGAAAAGATCAGGTCGGCCGGGAAGAAAGAGAAAAGGAGGAGAGAGAGCTGCCCTCTGCGGCCGGCGTTCTGCTCATTCAGCAGAACATGCTGAGAATGAAAGCAGCGCTTATTCCCAGGAAAACAAGTATGAAAGAGGGAGGAAAGCAACAAAGATAGGAGATGGAGGGCTTTTTAAAGAAGAAGTCACAGCGTGACGGAGGGGAGAGACATGAAGAGCAGAGGAGGGAGGGAACATGAAGAGAATGAGGAAATAAAATGCAACTGACAAGTGATGTACAGAGATGGACGTGGACGAAGATTTCACTCATCACGCAGAGTAATGGCCGACGATGTGAAAGGAAGACGGACGGGTCTGAAAGACGCAGATCAAAGCCCGCGTGCCGCCTCTTCTTTTTGTTATTTTTAATGAAAAGGTTTCGCAACGCCCAGAAAGTTTAACGTCATGTTTCACAGCATTGGGGATAAATATACCGAGGTCTGAAAGAGAGACCAACGGCTCCGTATTATCAGGCCGCGGCAGCAGAGGTCCCGTCGGGCATGCCCTTGGGGACAAAGACGTGTCCTTCTGCTGGAAAAGTGACAGAAAAATACTGCAAAAATAAGCATACTGCATTTAGGTCAAAACACAGTAATATCAGCAGTGTTGAGTAAGGGATAATGTAGAGCAAGGAGGTCGTCATGGCGAATATGGTCCCGCATTGCCAGGCCTAAAGTGATCAGGACTACGCACATGAACCAACATTTCTGTAAAGTGCCATGTTAGCCAGTCGGACAAAACTGTAGTCCTAGCTACCCAGCATGCATGTCTTTATGGTGGGAGGAAACCGGAGCACCCAAAAGAAACCGGATCACCCGGAGGAAACCGGTGCACCCGGAGGAAACCGGAGCAGCCGGAGGAAATCAGTGCACCCGGAGGAAACTGGTGCAGCCGGAAGAAACCGGAGCAGCCGGAGGAAACCGGTGCAGCCGGAAGAAACCGGAGCAGCCGGAGGAAACCGGAGCACCCGGAAGAAACCCACGCAAACACGGGGAGAACATGCGATCTCCACTTAGCCGCCTTTTTGCAGCCTTTTGGTCGCCGTTTTGTCACCTATTTGTTGCCTCTGATAACCTGGTCCTCAGATCTCTGCAGGGTAAATCCAGACAGCTAGCTAGACTATCTGTCCAATCTGAGGACTATGGTTACCTGGTCCTCAGGTCTCTGCAGGGTAAATCCAGACAGCTAGCTAGACTATCTGTCCAATCTGAGGACTATGGAATCCTGGTCCTAAGACCTCTGCAGGGTAAATCCAGACCGCTAGCTAGACTATCTGTCCAATCTGAGGACTATGGTATCCTGGTCCTAAGACCTCTGCGGGGTAAATCCAGACAGCTAGCTAGACTATCTGTCCATTCGGAGTTTCTGTTGATGACCCGGGTAACATAACATTGGGAGAAACTGTTTTGTTGCCTTTTTGTCACATTTTCGTCATATTTTTGTTGCCTTTTTGTCACCTTTTTTGTTGCATTTTCCGTGGCTCTGTCCAGCGCTTAGCCCCGCCCCCAATGATTGTGATTGGTTTAAAGAATTGCCAAAAAACCAGAGCAGGTTTTTCTCCCATCTTGGTCTTTCCACCATATACATTGCCGTGAATCTTTACGTGCTAAAGAAATCCATTTGATTTACTGTGATTTGTGGTTCCTTTGTGGGAATGTCTAACGTCTATAAGTCAACGCATCTGTTTCCTGTCACATCCTTTGCTTCTGAACGACGTTTCCTCTGTGACCTCGTTAGCGTCCACCTGTCCCTCGCCTCCTTATCTCTGATTTCCATCCTCAGAGACGGCTTCAGGTCACACTGCTGGGATTGGCCCATTGATCGGTGGCGAGGCGGATGCAAAGAAACGAGATGATGCAGGGTGAGAGAGAAGAGAGAGATGGAGAGAGAGAGAGAGAGAGAGAGAGAGAGAGAGAGAGAGAGAGAGAGAGAGAGAGAGAGAGAGAGAGACAGAGAGATACCTGAACCAAAAAATTAACATATGTGTGGAGAACACCTCCATTGTCTCCAGAATAATGGCGGCAGGCGCACACATTCAGAAAAAACAATGGAAAACTGTTTCTTTTCCATCACAAAAGGGACATTTCTCGCTAATTCTTGTCATGGGTTGCAAGGGAAGGAGGACCAAAATGCAGGTTGCAGGAAAGACAGGGTAATTTATTGGGATAACAACAGAAACAATCCACAAGGGAGTAAACAGGTCAAAGTCCAAGGGAAAGACCAAAATCCAAAAAGACAGGCACAGGAGCAGGAGAAAATCCAAAGACCAGGGATCTACACGGGGGATCAGGAACAACGACGCAAACACTTGGAACAGGCAGGCTGACGAACAAGAAGGATCTGACAAGAGACTAAGGAAACACGGGTTAAATACAAGACTACAAATACAAGGCTCGGGGGGTCGGGCTCGGGGGGGTCGGGCTCGGGGGGGTCGGGCTCGGGGGGTTGGGCTCGGGGGGGTCGGGCTCGGGGGTTGGGCTCGGGGTTGTTGGTCGGACTAGATCTTTTTAAGCTCTTGACCACCTTTACCTTTGTAGCTGGTTGTGAGAGAGAAACATTTATATGTCCTCCTCGATGACCCGGTTTATCTTCTCCTGCCGGTCCAGGAAGACAACCACAGCAAGAGAGAGAGGAAGAGAGAGACAGAATAAGAGAGAGAGAGAGAGAGAGAGAGAGAGAGAGAGTCAGGGAGAGAGAGAGAGACAGAGAGAGAGAGAGAGTGAGACAGAATGAGAGGGAGAGAGAGAGAGACAGAGAGACAGAGAGAGAGGAAGAGAGAGAGAGAGGAAGAGAGAGACAGAATAAGAGACAGAGAGAGAGAGAGACAGAATGAGAGGGAGAGACAGAGAGAGAGAGAGAGAGACAGAGACAGAGAGAGAGAGAGAGAGAGAGAGAGAGAGAGAGAGAGAGAAAGGGAGAGAGATGTAAAGGCAACACTGCCGAGGAAGACAGAGGAGAACATGACGGTGACAAATGATAAAGTGTCGACCTCGGGAATAATATTTATAATATTTATAATATTTATAATATTTATAATATTTATAATATTTTATAATATTTTATAATATTTGTTCCTTCAGCTGCAACACGTTGAGAATATGAACGAACAACAAACAGACAAGAATTATAAGTCTTCGTGTTTTCTGTCCTTTTTGTTAAAAACATACTAGGAGCTGCGTATGAAACCCCCCCCCCCCCAATATTCCTTGTATAGTGCTTATTAAACAGTGAACTATAGAAGTGGGGGTGTTCACGTGATGGTGGGTGCCCCCTCCAGCCGCTGCCCAGGGCGTAGCACCACGTCCTGGGACCTGGAGAAAGCCGTCTTCTAAGGGCCCCCGCCCGCCTCCAGCTACTCATTCTAGCATCTTTTTGGGCCCTCCTCACATGAGGGCCCTGGTACTCTTGGTGATCCATCCCTCCATCCAGTCTTCATCCATCCATCCCTCCATCCCTCCATCCCTCCATCCCTTCATCGTCCATCATCCATCCATCCATCCATCCTTCATCCATCCCTCATCCCTCCATCCCTCCATCCCTCCATCCATCATCCATTCATCATCCATCCATCATCCATCCATCCTTCATCCATCCTTCATCCATCCCTCCATCCATCTCTCCATCCATCCAGCCATCATCCATCTATCATCTTCATCCCCTTATCCGGTATCGGGTCCCCAGGTCCCCGGGGCAGCAGCTCCAGCAGGTGACCCAAACTTCTTACCTGAGGCCTCCTCCCAGCTGGACGTCCCTCCACCTAGTCCTGGGTCTTCCCTGAGGCCTCCTCCCAGCTGGACGTCCCTCCATCTAGTCCTGGGTCTTCCCTGAGGCCTCCTCCCAGCTGGACGTCCCTCCATCTAGTCCTGGGTCTTACCTGAGGCCTCCTCCCAGCTGGACCTCCCTCCACCTAGTCCTGGGTCTTCCCCAAGGCCTCCTCCCAGCTGGACGTGCCTGGACTACCTACCTGGGGAGGAAGAGGCATCCTTACCAGATACCCAAACCACCTCAACTGGCTCCTTTCAACGTGAAGGAGCAACGGCTCTACTCCGACCCCCCCACAGATGACTGAGCTTCTCCCCTCTCTAAGGGAGACCCGGCCCCCCTCCATGAGGAAACCCATGTCAGCCGCTTGTACCCTTTTTGGATACCATAGTCCGATTTACCTTTTCTAACGCTGCCAGTTTTTTCACCAATCTACGTGTTTTTAAGACCATTTTTAGCCGTTTCTTTCCCCAGACCTCGACAGACCGAGAACATCTGTGATGGGTTCATCACGTCAGACCTTCCATACCATCTGGGAGATTTCTTATCGGATCTTTCACCCTAACAGGAAACACAAACTGATCCCGATACCTGAGCTTGGTACTAGTACTGATCCCATACCAGTGTATTATATTGTATTATATTCTAACAGCTGTATACTACTATCTCTGTATAATATGATGTCTAACAGCTGTATACTACTATCTCTGGATGATGATATGATGTCTAACAGCTGTATACTACTATCTCTGTATGATATGATGTCTAACAGCTGTATACTACTATCTCTGTATGATATGATGTCTAACAGCTGTATACTACTATCTCTGTATGATATGATGTCTAACAGCTGTATACTACTATCTCTGTATGATATGATGTCTAACAGCTGTATACTACTATCTCTGTATGATATGATGTCTAACAGCTGTATACTACTATCTCTGTATGATATGATGTCTAACAGCTGTATACTACTATCTCTGTATGATATGATGTCTAACAGCCGTATACTACTATCTCTGTATGATATGATATCTAACAGCTGTATACTACTATCTCTGTATGATATGATATCTAACAGCTGTATACTACTATCTCTGTATGATGATATGATGTCTAACAGCTGTATACTACTATCTCTGTATGATGATATGATGTCTAACAGCTGTATACTACTATCTCTGTATGATGATATGATGTCTAACAGCTGTATACTACTATCTCTGTATGATGATATGATGTCTAACAGCTGTATACTACTACCTCTGTATGGTGATATGATGTCTAACAGCTGTATACTTCTATCTCTGTATGATGATATGATGTCTAACAGCTGTATACTACTATCTCTGTATGATGATATGATGTCTAACAGCTGTATACTACTATCTCTGTATGATGATATGATGTCTAACAGCTGTATACTACTATCCCTGTATTGTTATGGTTTGGTGTTCCCCTGAGTGTCGGTATGTTCTGTTTCCTGTTTTATTTTGAAGTCTGTTTTTTGTCTCATCCAGTATTTAGTTCTACTTCCTGTGTCTTCCCGCTCGTGTGACTACCTGATGTTTTCCACCTGCTTCCCAGCCCTCTGGTCACCTGCCTCTCGTTACCTCGTTACCTCGTTACCTCATCACCTTGGTACCTCGTTACCTCGTTACCTCGTTACCTCGTTACCACGTTACCTCGTTACCTCGTTACCTCGTTACCTCATCACCTCGTCACCTCGTCACCTCGTTACCTCGTTACCTCATCTCCTCGTTACCTCGTTACCTCATCACCTCGGTACCTCGTTACCTCATCACCTCGTTACCTCGTGTATTTAGTGTCTGTGCTTCCCCATCAGAGCGTGTTGTTGGTCCGTCTGTTCCAGAAGACGTTCCCCTCGGTCGTTCCCCTCGGTCGTTCCCGTTCCCTGGGTTTCCCCGTAAGTTCTTCCCTGTTTTTGCTTCCTGTCTCAGACGATTTTTGGATTCTGGACTTGTTTTTGGACGGCGGTTTTGCCTTTTTGTTTGGTTGTTGTGAACTTTTCGTTGCAATAAACTCTGGACTATACCTCATTCTGCCTGCCTGCCTCTTCCTGCGTTTGGGTCCTCACGTCCCTACACATCTCATGTATGATGATATCTCTATCACCTTACTAGTTTTATACTATTTGGAATTCATGGTCAATAACCATCATTTATATAGAATTATACCCAATATTGGAGTTAAAAGCAGAAATTATGAATTATTTTGACTAGTAGTTAAGATCAGAGGAATGAAAGAGCGTTGGAAGGATCCATTTTATGGTAATTTGGTTAAAAAGAAACTCATATTTCAGATATAGACATTTATTAAAGGGTCAGATCTGACCCGAGGACATCAGGAGGGTTAACGTAGGTTTTCTTCCGGCCTTTACTACGTGCTATCAGATCGGTGATAAACTCCTGGACTTCCCGATCCCGATACCAATGTTTCAGGCAGTATCGGAGGCGATATTTACCAGAGATTCAGCCTATTTTTAGTCTGATTCAGTGAATTTCTAACGCGGCGTCCATCTGGCGGCTGCTCGATGACGGACGGAGTTTTCTTGGACTAGTCTCAGTCACCAGAAACACCCGGAGTCCAAATTGAATTGAGTTGTACCCTCGATTGAAGTGTAGATATGAGCAAAACAGTGTGCAATCTTCTTTAATGTTCCTACCTTTTTCTCTCCTTGACAGGATAATGAAGCGAAGGCCTGACAGTCGGAGATATAATCACCTACAACTGACGGAGGAAGCACCCACACGCCGGGGAAGGAAAGTTCAATGAAAGTAGTTTTCCATGATCTGAGACGCATTTCACAGGGATTCATTATACTCTGAAAGGGCAACGCGATCTGTGAAGTATTTCTGTTCTCTTCTGTTGTCAAAACTGCTGAAAACCTTTTCTGTGTGCTCAGCCATGCGTTCCCATGGATTATATTCTTTTTTATCTTGATTAATTTCAAGTTTGTTTCCAATAACTTCCAGGTAGAAACCTCCAGTACGTACATCTTAATGTCTCAGAGCAAACGGGGACAATCGCCGTCTCGTTCATCTCAAATGCAGGTTTAATACGTTCAGATGTCAACACTGAAACACTTTTTAATGAAGCGTAATTTACAAAGCCGTCGCATCGCACATCACCATAGCAACCGGCACGTGTCATGTGTCAGATACAGATGCAGTTTCAGCTTTGAACAGCCCGTCAGTCTCCATAGGATAACATGGGCCCTTAACACCCCCCCAGCCCGTCAGTCTCCATAGGATAACATGGGCCCTTAACATCCCCCCAGCCCGTCAGTCTCCATAGGATAACATGGGCCCTTAACACCCCCAGCCCGTCAGTCTCCATAGGATAACATGGGCCCTTAACATCCCCCAGCCCGTCAGTCTCCATAGGATAACATGGGCCCTTAACACCCCCAGCCCGTCAGTCTCCATAGGATAACATGGGCCCTTAATACCCCCCCAGCCCGTCAGTCTCCATTGGATAACATGGGCCCTTAACACCCCAGCCCATCAGTCTCCATAGGATAACATGGGCCCTTAACACCCCCAGCCCGTCAGTCTCCATAGGATAACATGGGCCCTTAACACCCCCCCAGCCCGTCAGTCTCCATAGGATAACATGGGCCCTTACCCCCCAGCCCGTCAGTCTCCATAGGATTAGATGGGCCCTTAACACCCCCAGCCCGTCAGTCTCCATAGGATAACATGGGCCCTTAACACCCCCCCAGCCCGTCAGTCTCCATAGGATAACATGGGCCCTTAACCCCCAGCCTGTCAGTCTCCATAGGATAACATGGGCCCTTAACACCCCCCCAGCCTGTCAGTCTCCCTAGGATTACATGGGCCCTTAACCCCCAGCCCGTCAGTCTCCATAGGATAACATGGGCCCTTAACACCCCCCCAGCCCGTCAGTCTCCATAGGATAACATGGGCCCTTAATACCCCCCCAGCCCGTCAGTCTCCATAGGATTACATGGGCCCTTAACACCCCCCCAGCCCGTCAGTCTCCATAGGATTACATGGGCCCTTAACACCCCCAGCCCGTCAGTCTCCATAGGATAACATGGGCCCTTAACCCCCAGCCTGTCAGTCTCCATAGGATTACATGGGCCCTTAACACCCCCCCAGCCCGTCAGTCTCCATAGGATAACATGGGCCCTTAACCCCCCCCCCCAGCCTGTCAGTCTCCATAGGATAACATGGGCCCTTAACACCCCCCCAGCCCGTCAGTCTCCATAGGATAACATGGGCCCTTAACCCCCAGCCCGTCAGTCTCCATAGGATAACATGGGCCCTTAACACCCCCAGCCCGTCAGTCTCCATAGGATAACATGGGCCCTTAACACCCCCAGCCCGTCAGTCTCCATAGGATAACATGGGCCCTTAATACCCCCAGCCCGTCAGTCTCCATAGGATTACATGGGCCCTTAACACCCCCAGCCCGTCAGTCTCCATAGGATTACATGGGCCCTTAACACCCCCAGCCCGTCAGTCTCCATAGGATAACATGGGCCCTTAACCCCCAGCCTGTCAGTCTCCATAGGATAACATGGGCCCTTAACACCCCCCCAGCCCGTCAGTCTCCCTAGGATTACATGGGCCCTTAACCCCCAGCCCGTCAGTCTCCCTAGGATTACATGGGCCCTTAACACCCCCCCAGCCCGTCAGTCTCCATGTCATACACTTCCTCTCTTCTCCTCTACACTTCCTCTCTTCTCCTCTACACTTCCTCTCTTCTCCTCTACACTTCCTCTCTCTTCTCCTCTACACTTCCTCTCTCTCCTCTACACTTCCTCTCTTCTCCTCTACACTTCCTCTCTTCTCCTCTACACTTCCTCTCTCTTCTCCTCTACACTTCCTCTCTCTCCTCTACACTTCCTCTCTTCTCCTCTACACTTCCTCTCTTCTCCTCTACACTTCCTCTCTTCTCCTCTACACTTCCTCTCTTCTCCTCTACACTTCCTTTCTTCTCCTCTACACTTCCTCTCTCTTCTCCTCTACACTTCCTCTCTCTCCTCTACACTTCCTCTCTTCTCCTCTACACTTCCTCTCTTCTCCTCTACACTTCCTCTCTTCTCCTCTACACTTCCTCTCTTCTCCTCTACACTTCCTCTCTTCTCTTCCTCACTTCCTCTCTTCTCCTCCACACTTCCTCTCTTCTCTTCCTCACTTCCTCTCTCTTCTCCTCTACACTTCTTCTCTTCTCCTCTACACTTCCTCTCTTCTCTTCCTCACTTCCTCTCTCTTCTCCTCTACACTTCCTCTCTTCCTCACTTCCTCTCTCTTCTCCTCTACACTTCCTCTCTTCTCCTCTACACTTCCTCTCTTCTCCTCTACACTTCCTCTCTCTCCTCTACACTTCCTTCCTTTATCTCTTTTTGCCGGTGTTGAAGGAAGTGAAAGCATCAAACAGTAGAAACTAATAGTCTCTGCAATCTTTTTTGTGAAGCAGCAGAATCAATGTGGTGAACCCTCGGGGGGGATTCAGGGGGACATCCAATCACCGGCTGTCTTAGAAACCGATGCTGATGCACCCAAAAGGTTTCAGGTCTGAAACACCGTGTCAGTGAGCTCGGCCGCTCGCTTCGTCCCAAAAAACAGATGAAATATGTTGAGAAAAACAAGAAATTAGTCAGACATTAAAATCCATTTAATCCAATTCATAGTTAACTCGCAATTAATGTCACATTTTTATCTATTCAAATGGCCCTTCATTTCTTTTTGTCCATATATATATATATATATATATATATATATATATATATATATATATATATATATATATATATATATATATATATATATATATAGGCTATAGCAAAAGCACAAACAACTACAACCATAATTGAAACAACAAAACAAAAACATGTATTTTTAACGAATTAATTATTAATATAAGCCTAATCCCTTTCATTAGAAATTAAATGTAATACATTTTACCATCTGGTAAGTAAGAGATGAACACATCATTTGATTAGAATGAATCTGCAGAGGCGCTGCTGGCTGAAGAGAGTTCAACAGGGTCAA
>JABXJD010000603.1:130000-170000 GCA_013375575.1 Percina caprodes
CCCTCATACTCTGCTTCTGACTGGCTAGTAGTCCTTACCTAGGTACTGTCAGGGCCCTCATACTCTGCTCCTTATACACACACATACACACATGCACACACATATACTCACATTATTATTATTACATCGTAGATTATGAAAAAGTTAATGAGCAATAAGGCCTCTGCATGCGATTCCTGCAGCTCTGGCAGGTCGAGTCCGTCCCACGTTAATAGTCCATATTGGAGGTTTTATTGCAGCGAGCCCGGCTGCCGTCGGGTGGCGGATCCAGACCAGCGCTCTTCATTTGCTTCTTGATCCGCACGCTCTTTAGATCTGGAAGACGATAAGTAGCTGCTGTCACTTCAGGGGGCGGATGCATGCTTGTGTTTTTAATCATGGCTCATTTTTTACATGCATAATTACATCTGCATGTGCACTGCGAGCATGCATATTGGCATCCAGTGGTGGAGTGAGATGTGAGGTGAGATAGAGGCGTCTATTTGTTTTATCAGCGAGATATGGAACCCGGTCCCATGACACATAGTTAGAGCTGCGTGACGACTCCTGTTTATTGCTGATTTCCTTTGCTGCTAACTCCAGGAGGACGTGCAAAAGAGAAGGAGAAATAGGTCAGCCCATAGTCACCAAAGTTAATATTGGAAGTTTTTTTCCCAAGCGTTTCAATCAGGAGACACGGTGCAGATATGCAAATGAGATTTATTGTACAGCTCAATAAAATTTACCAAGTCTTTGGAGATCAGACTCCATCGTTATTAATAGCTCATATATGGAGTTAGAGAGCGTCTTATTCAATTTTATAGCATTAGGAGAAAAGAATTGAAGTGTTGTTGAAATAGTATTGAGAGTAAAAGTTGACATATTCCAGTCTGTGATTATCATCAACATCCATTCCTTTAATTTTAGTCTCAATAATTCCTAATTTCTGCTTTTCTAACTCAAACATTATTTGTTGTTGAATTTATGGTCAATAAACCTCATTTATAGGAAATTATACCTATTGTTTGCCGGTGTTAATGCGATGCCGTGTTCATCCTGCTACGTCCTGCTACGTCCTGCTACGTCCTGCTACGTCCTGCTATGTCCTGCTACGTCCTGCTACGTCCTGCTACGTCCTGCTACGTCCTGCTGGGCCCTGCTGTGCCTTGTAATGCCCACAAGGTGTCCTGCTATGCCATGAACTACTACAAAGAACTACTACAAACTATTATTTTTTGTGACTGTTATTGCCACTCTTCATTCTAACCCAAACCGGTCGTCAGACACCGCCTACCAAGAGTCTGGGTCTGGGCCTGGGTCTGGGTCTGTCCGAGGTTTCTGCCTAAAAGGGAGTTTTTCCTCGCCACTGTCACACTGTTGCTTGCTCTGGAGGGAACTACTAGAACTGTTGGGTCCTTGTAAGTTGTAGAGTGGGGTCTACACCTGCTCTATTTGGTCTAGACCTGCTCTATCTGGTCTAGACCTACTCTATCTGGTCTTGAACTGCTCTATCTGGAAAGTGTCTCGAGATAACTCTTGTTATGAATTGATACTATAAATTAAATTGAAATTGAAACATTGATATAGGACAACATGAGGACAACATGAGGGCAACATGAGGACAACATGAGGACGACATGGGGGCAACATGAAGACCACATGAGGACGACATGACGGCAACATGAAGACGACATGAGGACGACATGAGGACAACATGAGGACAACATGAGGACAACATGAGGACGACATGGGAGCAACATGAAGACGACATGAGGACGACATGAAGACAACATGAGGACAACATGAAGACAACATGAGGGCAACATGAGGACAACATGAGGACAACATGAGGACAACATGAAGACAACATGAGGGAAACATGAAGACAACATGAAGACAACATGAAGACACCATGAAGACAACATGAGGGAAACATGAAGACAACATGAAGGTGACATGAAGACAACATGAGGGAAACATGAAGACAACATGAAGACAACATGAAGACAAGATGAAGACACCATGAAGACAACATGAGGGAAACATGAAGACAACATGAAGGTGACATGAGGACAACATGAGGACAACATGAGGACAACATGAAGACATGAGTTCTACAGCCGACGCTCCGTGAGACGTGGATCAGGAGCACGGCGTCTCTGTCCTACAGCCGTTCCCACCGAAGCACCGAAGTCAAATGGGACCCGGGGACAACAAGTTTCTAGGACAACATAAGGTTGAAAAAGTGACAAATGTTGGAAAAAAAATACAAAACATTATTTTTTTAAATGCTGAAAAAGTGACAAAAATATTGGAAGAAATAACAAAAAAATCTGAAAAAGTGAAAACTAAAACATAAATAATAATGAGACAAAAGAATGTGAATAAAATTGACTAGACAGAAAACACAGCTGCAGACTTTCTAAATCAGAAGTTTGACAAAATAACGTTAAAATATGACAAATGTGGAAAAAACTACAAAAACGTTATTTTTTGAGATGCTGAAAAGGTGACAAATGTTAAAAATGTGAATAAAACATTGTACTACTGTACTATAATACACTGTACTATACAACACTGTACTGTAACTGTACTGTACTATACAACACTGTACTGTAACTGTACTGTACTACACTGTACTATAACTGTACTGTACTATACAACATTGTACTGTAACTGTACTGTACTATAATACACTGTACTATAACTGTACTGTACTATACAACATTGTACTGTAACTGTACTGTACTATAATACACTGTACTATAACTGTACTGTACTATAATACACTGTACTATACAACACTGTACTATAACTGTACTGTACTATACAACGCTGTACTATAACTGTACTGTACTATACAACGCTGTACTGTAACTGTACTGTACTATACAACGCTGTACTGTAACTGTACTGTACTATAATACACTGTACTGTAACTGTACTGTACTATAATACACTGTACTATACAACACTGTACTATAACTGTACTGTACTATACAACGCTGTACTGTAACTGTACTGTACTATAATACACTGTACTGTAACTGTACTGTATTATAATACACTGTACTATAACTGTACTGTACTATACAACACTGTACTGTAACTGTACTGTACTATACTACACTGTACTATAACTGTACTGTACTATACAACACTGTACTGTAACTGTACTGTACAACACTGTACTGTAACTGTACTGTACTATAATACACTGTACTATAACTGTACTGTATTATAATACACTGTACTATAACTGTACTGTACTATACAACACTGTACTGTAACTGTACTGTACTATACTACACTGTACTATAACTGTACTGTACTATACAACACTGTACTGTAACTGTACTGTATTATAATACAATGTACTATAACTGTACTGTACTATACAACACTGTACTGTAACTGTACTGTACTATACTACACTGTACTATAACTGTACTGTACTATACAACACTGTACTGTAACTGTACTGTACTATAATACACTGTACTATAACTGTACTGTATTATAATACACTGTACTATAACTGTACTGTACTATACAACACTGTACTGTAACTGTACTGTACTATACTACACTGTACTATAACTGTACTGTACTATACAACACTGTACTGTAACTGTACTGTACTATAATACACTGTACTGTAACTGTACTGTATTATAATACACTGTACTATAACTGTACTGTACTATACAACACTGTACTGTAACTGTACTGTACTATAATACACTGTACTATAACTGTACTGAACTATAATACACTGTACTGTAACTGTACTGTACTATACAACACTGTACTGTAACTGTACTGTACTATACAACACTGCACTATAACTGTACTGAACTATAATACACTGTACTGTAACTGTACTGTACTATACAACACTGTACTGTAACTGTACTGTACTATACAACACTGTACTATGACTGTACTGTGTTATACAACACTGTACTGTAACTGTACTGTACTATACAACACTGTACTGTAACTGTACTGTACTATACTACACTGTACTATAACTGTACTGCACTATACAACACTGTACTGTAACTGCACTGTACTATACAACACTGTACTGTAACTGTACTGTACTATACTACACTTTACTATAACTGTACTGTATTATACTACACTATACTATAACTATACTATACTATACTGTACTGACTATATTGTAGTGTACTATACTACACTGTACTATAACTGTACTGTACTATACTACACTGTACTATAACTGTACTGTACTATAATACACAGTATTATAACTGTACTGTACTATACTACACTATACTATAACTATACTATACTATACTGTACTATACTGTACTATAACTATACTATACTGTACTGTACTATAACTATACTATACTGTACTACACCATACTATACTATACTATAACTATACAGTACTGTACTGTACTATAACTATACTATACTACAATTTACTGTACTATCCTATATTGTACTATAACTATACTATAACTACACCATACTATACAGTACTGTACTGTACTATAACTATACTATACTACACTATACTGTACTATCCTATATTGTACTATAACTATACTATAACCTCACCATACTATACTGTACTGTACTGTACTATAACTATACTATACTACACTATACTGTAGTATCCTATATTGTACTATAACTATACTATAACTATACTTTAACTACACCATACTATACTATAACTGTACTGTACTATAAGCATGGATGTGTGCTAAGTGGTTGTGTGTATTTGGGAATAAGCTGACAGACCGTCGGCAGGAATACGACGCCGAACGGGAGCAGAGCTCGCCGGTAACCATAGCAACCTGGGTTAAGGTGACTCTCATTGTTGCCTGGGTAATGATCTGAATAGCTTCAGAGGGTCGTGCTGCATCCATCGGGGGGTTGTGGACGTATTGATGTGTACACACAGTAATGAAACTCAGATTGGTCTGTCGACAGCGGGGGCAAGCTCCGGGGTTAGAGGCAACGAGTATTTACACAATGATGGAGCCCTTGAGCAGGAAACTGGATCCTCTTATGTGGAGGGCAGCTCCCGAATATACATCAGGTACAAGCGATACTTCCCAGTCTGAAAAGTGAGCTGAGAGCTGTGTTCTCTAAAATAAAACATCCTGTTGATTTTCAAAATAAAATACCCCATGCTCACGGCGGATTATATTTCCCTGCACTATTCAATTCAATTTTATTTATAGTATCAATTAATAACAAGAGTTTTCTCAAAATACTTTATAGGTAGAGCAGGTCTAGACCGCTCTATAATCTACAGATAGAGCAGGTCTAGACCTCTCTATAATTTACAGATAGAGCATCTCTAGCCCACTCTATAATTTAGTGATAGAGCAGGTCTAGACCATTGAGCCCTGGGACCATAGGGCCCTGGGACCATAGAGCCCTGGGACCATTGGGCCCTGGGACCATAGGGCCGTGGGACCATAGGGCCCTGGGACCATTGGGCCCTGGGACCATAGGGCCCTGGGACCATTGGGCCCTGGGACCATAGGGTCCTGGGACTATTGGGCACTGGGACCATAGGGCTCTGGGACCATTGGGCCCTGGGACCATAGAGCTCTGGGACCATAGGATCCTTGGACCATAGGGTCCTGGGACCATTGGGCCCTGGGACCTTAGGATCCTGGGACCATAGGGCCCTAGGATGAAATGACGCTGCTGTGTCCAATAACAACGGGGAGTTCACTAGTATGACTGACCACGCCTCAGATTGATGCGAGAATGCCTTCAACAAACGTTTCACAATGATTCCTTTCTGTCATCCTACGAGATAAAATCACCATCTGTGTTTACGGTGAAGAGATAAGCTCGTCTGTTCTTTCAATATTTCGTAAGTTGGGGATTTCTTCTGCATCTTGAACCCATCTACTCAATCTGAGTAAGAAGCACCGTGACGTTTACCGGCAGCTGTTTTATGTGAGATTAAGATCTAGATCTACACATATTGGATGTGGTCATGTTCTGTGGTAAAGAAATGACGGAGGGTTGGGGGTGTCAGGTGTAAGAAACGGGCAGCAGAGAGCTCTTTATGTGGGAGTGTTGCATACTGACTGTTGTCTCGCACAGCCAACCGTATGTCCACAGCGCTGCGGAGTCCAGGTCTGAATACATATATTACATAAAGATAACTGGGGACACCACACAGTAAGGTGAGCTGCTTAAATCAGCTGATACATTGAAACACCTCATTATCTCCACGGTTACACCTCATTATTTCCATGGTTACACCTCATTATCTCTCACCAGAGTATCTGTGTGTGGACTTCATCCAGACACGTCCCACCAATCAGTCCCAGAACCTCCCAGTTAGAGAGGACACGTCAATGTCAATGTCATATTTATTTGTATAGCACATTTCCAAGGCCGAGGCCTACCAAAGTACTTCACAGTAAAAAAGAACAAAAAAACAGATACAATAGAAGACACAACAAATAACAAATACCAGGAAGATAGAATACAACATTCATCAAGGTGACTCCCCTGAGCCAAACGCTATTTCAAATAAATAAGTCTTCAGCAGTGATTTAAAAGTGGACCAGCTTCTAGCAGTCCGCACAGCTACAGGCAATGAGTTCACCAGAGTTGGAGTAGCCACTGAAAAGGCTCGATCACCTCACCTCGATCTAGGAACCTCTAGGACCATCAGACTGGCTAAACGGAGGTCTCTGGAGGGCCTATGCAGCCTGACATGGTACTCTGGGGCAAGCCCATTGATACATTTAATACATAACACCCACATACACAAGTCCCACCAATCAGTCCCATAACCTCCCAGTTAGAGAGGACAAGTCCCACCAATCAGTCCAAGAACCTCCCAGTTAGAGAGGACAAGTCCCACCAATCAGTCCAAGAACCTCCCAGTTGAAGAGGACACGTCCCACCAATCAGTCCCAGAACCTGCCAGTTAGAGAGGACACGTCCCACCAATCAGTCCAAGAACCTCCCAGTTGAAGAGGACACGTCCCACCAATCAGTCCCAGAACCTCCCAGTTAGAGAGGACACACCCTCAACATATTCTTTATTAACCCTTGTGTTGTCTCCCGGGTCAAAAACAGACCAAAATTTTAAATTTTCGTCCCTTTTTCAGACTTTTCTTGAGTCTCCACTACCACCATCTTACTAGTTTTATACTTTCTGGAATTCATGGTCAATAACCCTCATTTATATAGAATTATACCTAATATTAACCCTCATTTATATAGAATTATACCTGATAATAACCCTCATTTATATAGAATTATACCTAATATTAACCCTCATTTATATAGAATTATACCTGATAATAACCCTCATTTATATAGAATTATACCTAATATTAACCCTCATTTATATAGAATTATACCTCATATTAACCCTCATTCATATAAAATTATACCTAATATTAACCCTCATTTATATAGAATTATACCTGATATTAACCCTCATTTAAATAGAATTATACCTGATATTAACCCTCATTTATATAGAATTATACCTAATATTAGAGTTAAAAAAGCAGAAATGATGAATTATTTTGACTAATAGTTAAGATCAGAGGAATGAAAGAGCGTTGGAAGGATCCATTGTTAGTAATTTGGTTAAAAAGATACTAATATTTCAGATATAGATATTTTTTAAAGGGGTCAGATCTTTCCAGTCCTTCCCTGAAAGAACCTGCACCTTCTGCTAGAAGACATGAGGACTGAGGTTACAGCTTGGGACAGAACATTATCATGCAGAAGTCAGACAGCTGCAGCCAGAGGCAGGACACGCCGGGTTGTTTATCCTGCAGACAGAGACACACACACACACACACAGACACACACACACGTATAACAATCCAAAGGTCCTTGGTCTTCCTGGTTCTGGTACACGAAGCACTCAACGCGGCGCTACCTTGACATGAGCAGCGAGCTGGAGAGAAAAACATGACTTCACCTCGTTGGTTTGATTCACTCAACACAAAAAATAGAGACATTCTGTAAAATATGTAGAAGTGTATAACCATGTCGGTCCTGCTTGGCACCTCATATATATATATATATATATATATATATATATATATATATATATATATATATATATATATATATATATATATATATATATATATATATGAGGTGCCCAGAGGACTCCCCCCCCCCCAGACAAATGGGTCGGAAATTTACTTTGGTGCCTTACTGTATTTCTCCTTCTCTTTTAAACGTCCCCGTCCTCTGTCTCTGTGATGGCGTTCTGACCTCCGTCTGATTTCTGAGAACTATGGTTACCTGGTCCTCAGATCTCTGCAGGGTAAATCCAGACAGCTAGCTAGACTATCTGTCCAATCTGAGTCTCTGTTGACTAAAACTACTTCTGAACGTAGACGTTCCACCAAAACAACATCCTTCCTGAGACTCTTTAGCAGCGGCACCGTGGCTCCGTCCGGCGCTTAGCCCTGCCCACGATGATTGTGATTGGTTTAAAGAAATCCCAATAAACCAGAGCAGGTTGTTCTCCCATCTTGATCTTTCCACCATATACTGGGGGATATAGAAACAGCACAGTATTGCAATATTTTCAGTGGCAATACTGCATCAATACACAGGCGTTAAGTATGGATATTTTATTATATATTATATATTTGATGGTCAGTTTGTCCCATTTTAAAGCAATAAAATTTAAATATGTGAGATGAAAAAACAGAGAAAAGTTTCTTTCTAACAGATTAGAAGTTGGAAAAAAGGTTATAAATTACAATATCTCGCAGAATATTGCAATATGTTGAAAATCGCAATAATATCATATAGTGGCTGAAGTATCGTGATGATACCGTATCGGGGGGCATCTGGTGACCCCCGTATTATTTTAGATGTTAAAGGCACTTTGCAGTCGACTAACGACGAAGTTCTCCCGCTTTAAAGAACCGAGGAATCAAAGCTTCACAACGAAGAGCTCATGTCTTCTTCATGGAGCCGTACAGTGAGGAAAATGCCAACGCAGGAAATAAGGAGCCTAAATTGAGATTAAATTATTGTAAACAAACCCCCCCCCCGTGGTATTCTTGGTCTGCTTCAATATGTTTTCTTTCCTCAAATAAATAAAGTGGAATTATTCATGGAAAGCAAATCAACAAAAGGCTTTTTCAGAGCTGGAACGTATTCAGGCGTCCGCCCCGTGTTCAGTCCCCATGTCAGTCCACGAGCACCATCACAGGGAATATTCACAGGACCCCCGTTCAATAACAGGCATCAGTAAAACATATGGCTTCGAAATCAGAAAGATTGAAGTTATTCATGTTCTGAGTTGGAGGAAAATATGATAAATCAAATGAAATGCAGATGGTAAAGTTCCACAATGGGATCATTTAGTTGAGTTGGTCCCCCCCCCCCTTACCCTTTGTAAAATCACATGTCCAATTTAAAGTGTTGTTCACTGTAAATTCACAGCAAACTGCTGGCTACTGAGTTGCATCACATTTACAGTAAAAATTAAAATATACAGGATGTTATTGTGATTATGTACAGCAAAATAATGTAATAATGTAATTATACTACTGTAAAAAAAAGCAAAATACTGCTTTATTACAGTAAATATGTGTGCCTGGCTGCTGTGATGTTACAGTATAGAGCTGTAGATGTATTGTAATTAACTGTGAAATAGTACTGTAAATTACTGTAAATTACTGTGAAAGTAACGCAATTAGTTGCAGCAATTTGCTATGAATTTACAGTGAAAACATGTACAGTGTACACACTACTTCACGACACACACTCGCTTGATGGGCTCCTGGGCTTAGACCCATATGGATGGATGGATGGATGGATATATGGATGGATGGATGGATGGATATATGGATGGATGGATAGATGGATAGATTGATAGTACTGGTAGATAAGTGTACAAGAGATAACAAACTGTATTCTACAATAATTGCACATGAATTAGTCAATTGCCCAAATGAAAAATTATGCACATATGAAATAATAATGGGATATATTTCACAGAGTCAACAGTGTTCGTTGTCCAGTCTGACGGCCGCTGGAAGGAAAGATCTTTGGTGTCCCTCCTTCACACAGTGGGGGGGGGGCAGCCTGTCCAAATACCACGCTTCAACAACTCTGAAATATGCAATAAGAGCTCCTTAATCTCCAGTTCAGCATGAATAGAAACCTTTTAGGGAGAAAGATGGTCGCCCCGAGCGTTCTTACGTCTTTCCCTCGTCAAAGTCACTTTCATACACTCATCAGACATGTTAATGTCCACGTGCATATAGGATCACTCATACGTAGATTGTTAGATGGTATAGATCAATTCTGCTGACATTTTGGTGATGACACGTAAACTACCGCGAAAAGACCGGAAAGTGCGTGAGGTCGGAAGTGTCCGGATGTGGCCGATAGCAGCGAGGGGTGTGGACACAGCGACTAGTGTCAGCGTGGTTGGTGTTTCTTCTACTCTTCTGTCCTCATTGGAGTGTGATGAAAGAACTATTGTATAAATATTTCATGCATTGACATTCAAGAAGACAAATCCCTCAAAAACGGGTCATTTTATATAAAATGGACTTGGCACAGTTGGACACGCCTGCATTGTGTATTAGGATTTGTTCGTCTTTAGATGAACTGCACACTCGCTGGAAGAAAGCCGGCGATGTCCTGAAATAAACCCTCAACAATAAACAGTCTGCTCGTTCTCTTTTAAAGAGCCAGACGGGATAATGAGGCGGAGGACGAGCTGGCATCAGTCAGGCTCCTTCTACAGGGCCGGGCTGCTTAACTGGAGAGAGAAAGTTCAACATGGTGCAGAAAGAAAGAAGGAAAACACTCCCAAGGGTGCAATGCAAGCACGGTTAACTTTGTTAATGAGCTTCTCTGTTTTTGGAACAATGTGTTGGTTGTTAGAGGCAGGGACTGTTACCCCCGGTGTCCTCGGGTCAAATCAGACCCTTTAAAAAAATGTCTATATCTGAAATATGAGTTTCTTTTTAACCAAATTACCATAAAATGGATTCCTTCCAACGCTCTTTTATTCCTCTGATCTTAACTATTAGTCAAAATAATTCATCATTTCTGCTTTTTAACTCTAATATTAGGTATAATTCTATATAAATGAGGGTTATTGACCATGAATGTCAAATTTTGGTCCGTTTTTGACCCGGGGGTAAACTCTGGTTGCAGCTTTGACTCAAAGTCTTCAGCTTTTGTTCTGCAGCAGTGATTCCCAACAACCAGGGGATCTTATACCACAGGGGGCAGTTCTGCAGCTGACGGGAGACGGGGGGGGGGGCAAACATGTAGAGCTGGGGTGTCAAATGTAACTTCCCTAAGGGCCACATTAGAAAATGAGAATCACATCAAGGGCCAGACAGTTTATTGCTGTTATGTCATAAATGTAAATGTAAATGTATTTTATTTATATAGCACTTTACAACGACCGATAAGTGAACCAAAGTGCTTCACAACAAATAAAACCACAGATTTAAAACAACAATACACCACTAACAAAATTACAATATCGAATGATAAAAGTAAGAAAAAAAATAATAAATAAACAAAAATAAAAAACAATACAATCAATGCAAATGTGTCATCACATTACTAGGTACCAAACGCCAGTTTAAAAAGATGCGTCTTAAGTCTTGATTTAAAAAGACCCAGGTCAGTAATGATACGCATCTCACTGGGCAGCTTATTCCAGAGCTTAGGTCCAGAAACCGAAAAAGCGCGGTCACCCCAGTGTTTCAGTTTTGACCTGGGCACTTCCAACATGAGTTGATTAGATGACCTCAACGTCCTACCACAATTTGAATAATCAGCATGTCTAAAATGTAAGATGGGGCAAGGCCATTAAGAGCTTTAAAAACAAACAATACAATTTTATACTTAATTCTAAAGTGTACCGGGCCAATGGAGAGAATAAAGAATCGGAGTTATGTGGTCTCGTTTTCATGCCCGTTAACAGGCGGGCAGCTGCATTTGGACAAGTTGGAGACGGTCAACAGAGGACTGGGAAACACCCATATATAGGGCATTGCAATAGTCCAGTCTAGAGCTTATTAAAGCGTGAATAGCCTTCTCAAGGTCATGACGGTTTAAAAACGATTTTACCTTTGCCAGAAGGCGCAGTTTAAAAGCTCGATCTAACAACATTATCAATCTGTTTGTTGAATTTAAAGGAACTATCAAAAATCACTCCTAAGTTCTTTACCGTCTGTCTGGCCGTTGGAAACCAGGGACCAAACCCGTTAGACACAGATTCTCCAAACACAATATATTCAGTTTTATCCTCATTTAAGTGCATAAAATTTTGGGCAAACCACTGCTTAATGTCCGTGATGCAGTCAACTAAGGTACCTTGTACATCACCAGGCTTCAATGGCAGATAGATTTGGAGATCATCTGCATAGCAGTGAAAAGATAGGTTGTGTCTGGCTATAATTGACCTAGCGGTAGCATATATAATGAAAACAAAATAGGGCCAAGAATGGAGCCTTGCGGGACTCCACAGGAAAGAGAAGCACAGGAAGAAGTCAAATCCCCCATCATCACAGAGAAAGTTCTATTTGATAAGTATGACATAAACCACTTCAGTGAGGTGCCATGAATGCCAACAAACTGTTCCAGGCGTGACAGGAGGATTGTATGGTCTACCGTATCAAAGGCAGCTGTGAGGTCTAGCAGCACTAAGGCAACAGGACATTTGTTATCTACAAAGAAAGCAATATCATTATGTACCTTTAATAATGCAGACTCAGTGCTGTGGTGAGACCTAAATCCAGACTGAAATTTTTCAAGGACAGAGTTGTTTTCCAGAAAGGGTTTCAACTGTAAGAAAACAACTTTTTCCAAAACTTTAGAAAGAAATGGAAGATGAGAAACAGGTCTAAAATTAGATAGCAGTGTAGAGTCAAGGTTAGGCTTTTAAGAAGGGGCCTAACCACAGCATGTTTAAAGGCAGCTGGGACGGTTCCTAGACTAAGACAGCTATTCATTAAATCCACAAGCCCAGGCCCGACAACATCAAAAACCAGTTTCAGGACTCTAGTAGGCATAATATCAAATGGACAATTTGTAGACTTCAATGATCTCACTATCTCGCTAAGGGAAGATAAAGAAACTAACTCAAACTCCTCAAACACAGCAGAATGAACTGGAGCAACAAAAAATTCCTTATTAAAACCTTTCCTAGTACTCTGCCTAACAGAGTCAACCTTATCAACAAAAAATTGAAGAAAATTTTCACAAGTGATAGTTGCAACATCAGCAAGAGCAGAAATTGGTGGGTTCACAAAAGAATTAATTGTAGCAAACAGGACCCTAGGGCAGTGACTACTGCTAGAAATTATATCAGAAAGATACTGAGATTTTGCCTCTCGTAGGGCCCTCTGGTAATCAGCAAGACTGGCCCGCAAAAAGTCCAACGAGACATGCAGTTTATCCTTCTTCCATTTCCTTTCAGCCTGCCTACAACGTTGCCTAATGGTACAGTATTGACATTAATCCAGGGATCCGTTGTTAATTTAGTCGATTTATGCCGAAAAGGGGCGATAGTGTCCAGAATCCCGGAGCAGGTAGAATGGAGGAAAGAGAGAATATTGTCTGGGCAGGTGGGAGAAGCCTTTCCATTCATGGCGAAAAACTCTGACTCCTTAAATGCAGCAGCGAATTCATCAGCTGTGGTTGAAGTGATGATACGACGCTGGCACGATGGAGCCAAAGACTTTATAGCTGAAGGAGGGGCTATATATTCAAACACAATGGGAAAATGATCTGAGATGGCAGTCTCAGAGATCTCTTTAACGTCAATTAAAAGCCCAAAAGAAATAATGAGATCCAAGGTATGCCCACGACAGTGTGTAGGTTTATCCACTGATTGAGTTAAATTAAAAGTTTCTAAAAGGCTTTTAAAATCAGTGGCTAATTGATCGGACGGACAACAAACATGAACGTTAAAATCCCCACAAATCAAAAATTGATCAAATTTTGGAAAGATGTCTGCCAAAAACTCAGAAAACTCATGAATGAAGTCCTTATTATATTTGGGTGGGCGATAAACAACGGCACATAGCACAGGGCTCACAAGGTCCATCACAAATAACTGCAGCTCAAAGCTGGAGTAAGCGTTTGTAGAAAGAAGCCGGCATTTAAATCTGTCATTAAAAACAACAGCAAGACCCCCTCCACGACCAGATGATCGTGGGGAGTTAAAATAGGAACATCCGGGTGGGAGGAGCTCTGAAAAGGCGGTGTTTTCACCTGGTTTCAGCCAGGTTTCTGTCAACAGGAGAAAATCCAGGGATTGAGAAATAAAAAGTCATTGAGGATAAAAGTCTTATTCACAACTGACCGAGTGTTGAACAGAGCCATGCGAATTAAACTCTGGTCCACCCGTTCGGAGGCATAAGCGACCGGGCAAAGATTGTCAGGTATGCAGCCTCGTCTGGAGATCCTCTTGGGCCGGCAGCGCGGGCGGGTACCCAACCTCGGGAATAGCCGGTATCAGCCATCGATAGCAGGGATCAGTTGTTCCTCGTAAGTAATAGCTGACACTCTCCCCGGAAGACCCAAGCGATGAGCGGAGGACGGGGCCATAAACTCTCAATCTGCAACTCAATCCACCTCTCCTTCCTCGTCGTCTGCGGCGGCTGTTGCGGACCAACCCGCTAGGGAACCGACACAGGTGGGGAGGTATGGACGCCAGCAGAGGCGGCGGTGTGTTTGGTCGTCCGTTGCTACCCTGAATCGGCAGTTTTTCCACAAAATCACGTATGTTTAAAAGAGTGAGGCGATCATACACTAGTAACGGCGACACATCGCGAATTAAAAACAATAAAAATAAAACAACACACAACACCGGTGACAAAGGCAGACGGCTCGCCACACACACGGGCGCCATCTTCTTCGCAAAGAATATGTCATGGGAAAAGTCCAATATCTTTGACTGTATTATTGCATGTCTCATATTGTCTTCTCACTCAGTTTGGTTGGCAAAAATGTCGAATAAAACGCTAAAAACGTAAAGAAAAAGTGTCAAAAATGTCAAAAAAATGAATAAAATCATTGTGAGAAGTGACTAAAAGCAGGTGGGCCAAAATGTAATGTGAACCTGAATGTATGTAAAGGTACTTTAGTGTCACATACACATACATGTAGTGAAATTCACTGGGCAGCCAATCACAGCTCCTGGGGACCAACTCCAGATCTGAGCCAGTGCCTTGCTCAAGGGCTCTGACTGGAGAACCTGGTACATGTTTCTGATGGAGGGGCCGGATGAAAATTAGCAAGGGGCCGGATTTGGTGCCCAGGCCTTAAGTTTGACACGTGTGATGTAGACATGTGCACAACGGATCACGTCCACACCGAACTTCCTGTCGTCAGATGTTGTGGGCGGGGCTAAGTTCAGCTCCCATCCAGGCTATTACTCTGTTTTTATTTATGTATTATCTGCTCGGCACAATTCATAACTCTTATGACTACACGAGTGACGCAAAGGACACTCAGAGATCCGGGTTGAGGGTCCAGACTGAGACACGTGTAGAAATCTCATTTCACACGACCCCCAAATGTGGTTTGGATCTGATTGTAACCAACAGTATTGCGTGACCAGATTCTCTGAAATAAATCTGCTTTCTTTCAAATTTCATTTCTTTGCAGATATGCAAATTAGGTTTATTGTAGCTCATTAAAATGTACAAAGTCTTTGGAGATCAGACTCCATCGTTATACGAATCTTTCATCTCTCTCTCTCTCTTTGTATATATATATATATATATATATATATGGAGGGTTGAACTCTTTGATAGCAAAGGGAGAAACAGATTTAACCCTTGTGTTGTCTTCCCGTCAACCATGAAAACGTTTTTTTTTTCAACACTATTATAACTTTTTCCGACATTTTTGTCACTTTTTCAATGTTGTGGGCGCTTTTTTGATGTTATTTGATATTTCTAACGTTGACATTTTCACCGCGTATTTCAAAGGCCTATTGTGACGAAAAAACTGAAAACGGGTCAAATTTGACCCAAGGACAACATGAGGGGTAAAGCAGGGTTGTGACTCTGTGATTGGCCCTTGCCGTTTGTGTCTGATCCTGATTGGTTGAGCAGGAAGGGGACCGCCTCCACCAGCTGATTGGAGTTAGGTGGAGTTGATGAAGAGTGAGGTCTTACTGGAAGGATTCACACGGAGATACATGAGGGGAAAACAGAGATTAGAGCTGTCAGTCTAAAGCTGCTCTTTCACTTCCCCCACCCAGGTGTTATCCTGCCGGTCTGGGGATTGCACCGACAACCTCCCAGTCACATGCTCTCTTCTCCAACCTGCATGCCACCCCTGCCTCAAAACTGCCATTCTTCAAACAAAGGTTCGTATACTTCAGACAGAGGTTCGTATTCTTCGGACGGAGGTTCGTATTCTTCGGACAGTCGGTTCGTGTTCTTCAGACAGAGGTTCATATTCTTCGGACAAAGGTTTGGGTTCTTCGGACAGAGGTTTGTGTTCTTCAGACAGAGGTTTGTGTTCTTCAGAAAGAGGTTTGTGTTCTTCGAACGTAGGTTCGTGTTCTTCGGACGGAGGTTCGTGTTCTTCAGATGGAGGTTCGTATTCTTCGGACGGAGGTTTGTGTTCTTCGAACAAAATGTTCGTGTTCTTCGGACAGAGGTTCGTATTCTTCGGAAGGAGGTTCGTCTTCTTCGGACAGTCGGTTTGTATTCTTTGGACAAAGATTTGTGTTCTTCGGAAAGAGGTTCGTATTCTTCGGAAAAAGGTTTGTGTTCTTCAGACAGAGGTTCGTATACTTCGGAAGGAGGTTCATATTCTTCAGACAGACGTTCGTATTCTTTGGACGGAGGTTTCTGTTCTTCGGACGGAGGTTCGTATTCTTCGGACGAAGATTTGTGTTCTTCAGACAGAGGTTCGTGTTCTTCGGACGGAGGTTCGTATTCTTCGGACGGAGGTTCGTGTTCTTCGGACAGAGGTTCGTATTCTTTGGACAAAGGTTCATATTCTTCGAACAGAGGTTTGTATTCTTCGGACGGAGGTTTGTATTCTTCGAACAAAGGTTTCTTTTCTTCGGACGGAGGTTTGTATTCTTCGGACAAAGATTTGTGTTCTTCAGAAGGAGGTTCGTATTCTTCAAACAGAGGTTTGTGTTCTTCGGACGGAGGTTCGTGTTCTTCAAACAGAGGTTTGTATTCTTCGGACGGAGGTTTGTCTTCTTCGGACAGAGGTTCGTATTCTTCGGGCGGAGGTTCGTGTTCTTGGGACGGAGGTTCGTATTCTTCAGACAGAGGTTCGTATTTTTTGGACGGAGGTTCGTATTCTTCGGACGGAGGTTCGTGTTCTTCGGACAGAGGTTCGTATTCTTCGGACGGAGGTTCCTATTCTTCGGACGGAGGTTCGTGTTCTTGGGACAGAGGTTCGTATTCTTTGGACAAAGGTTCATGTTCTTCGGACAGAGGTTCGTATTCTTCGGACAGAGGTTTATATTCTTCGGACAGAGGTTCGTATTCTTCGGAAGGAGGTTCGTGTTCTTCGGACGGAGGTTTGTATTCTTCGGACAAAGATTTGTGTTCTTCAGACAGACGTTCATATTCTTCAGACAGAGGTTTGTATTCTTCGGACGGAGGTTTGTCTTCTTCGGACAGAGGTTCGTATTCTTCGGGCAGTCGGTTCGTATTCTTTGGACGGAGGTTTCTGTTCTTCGGACGGAGGTTCGTATTCTTCGGACGAAGATTTGTGTTCTTCAGACAGAGGTTCGTGTTCTTCGGACGGAGGTTCGTATTCTTCGGACGGAGGTTCGTGTTCTTCGGACAGAGGTTCGTATTCTTTGGACAAAGGTTCATATTCTTCGAACAGAGGTTTGTATTCTTCGGACGGAGGTTTGTATTCTTCGAACAAAGGTTTCTTTTCTTCGGACGGAGGTTTGTATTCTTCGGACAAAGATTTGTGTTGTTCAGAAGGAGGTTCGTATTCTTCAAACAGAGGTTTGTGTTCTTCGGACGGAGGTTCGTGTTCTTCAAACAGAGGTTTGTATTCTTCGGACGGAGGTTTGTCTTCTTCGGACAGAGGTTCGTATTCTTCGGGCGGAGGTTCGTGTTCTTGGGACGGAGGTTCGTGTTCTTCAGACAGAGGTTCGTATTTTTTGGACGGAGGTTCGTATTCTTCGGACGGAGGTTCGTGTTCTTCGGACAGAGGTTCGTATTCTTCGGACGGAGGTTCCTATTCTTCGGACGGAGGTTCGTGTTCTTGGGACAGAGGTTCGTATTCTTTGGACAAAGGTTCATGTTCTTCGGACAGAGGTTCGTATTCTTCGGACAGAGGTTTATATTCTTCGGACAGAGGTTCGTATTCTTCGGAAGGAGGTTCGTGTTCTTCGGACGGAGGTTTGTATTCTTCGGACAAAGATTTGTGTTCTTCAGACAGACGTTCATATTCTTCAGACAGAGGTTTGTATTCTTCGGACGGAGGTTTGTCTTCTTCGGACAGAGGTTCGTATTCTTCGGGCAGTTGGTTCGTATTCTTCGGTCAGAGGTTTGTGTTCTTCATACAGAGGTTCGTATTCTTTGCATGGAGGTTCATATTCTTCAGACAGACGTTCATATTCTTCGGACAAAGGTTTCTGTTCTTCAGAAAGAGGTTCGTATTCTTCTGACAAAGGTTTCTGTTCTTCGGACGGAGGTTCCTATTCTTCGGACGGAGGTTCGAGTTCTTGGGACAGAGGTTCGTATTCTTTGGACAGAGGTTTATATTCTTCGGACAGAGGTTCGTATTCTTCGGATAAAGATTTGTGTTCTTCAGACAGAGGTTCGTATTCTTCTGACAAAGGTTTCTGTTCTTCGGACGGAGGTTCCTATTCTTCGGACGGAGGTTTGTGTTCTTGGGACAGAGGTTCGTATTCTTTGGACAAAGGTTCATGTTCTTCGGACAGAGGTTCGTATTCTGCGGACAGAGGTTTATATTCTTAGGACAGAGGTTCGTATTCTTCGGAAGGAGGTTTGTGTTCTTCGGACGGAGGTTCGTATTCTTCGGACAAAGATTTGTGTTCTTCAGACAGAGGTTCGTATTCTTCGGACGGAGGTTCGTATTCTTCTGACGGAGGTTCGTGTTCTTCGGACAGAGGTTCGTATTCTTCGGACGGAGGTTCGTATTCTTCGGACGGAGGTTCGTGTTCTTGGGACAGAGGTTCGTATTCTTTGGACAAAGGTTCATGTTCTGCGGACAGAGGTTCGTATTCTGCGGACAGAGGTTTATATTCTTAGGACAGAGGTTCGTATTCTTCGGAAGGAGGTTTGTGTTCTTCGGACGGAGGTTCGTATTCTTCGGACAAAGATTTGTGTTCTTCAGACAGAGGTTTGTATTCTTCGGACGGAGGTTTGTCTTCTTCGGACAGAGGTTCGTATTCTTCGGGCAGTCGGTTCGTGTTCTTCGGACAAAGATTTGTGTTCTTCAGAAAAGTTCGTATTCTTCGGACAGAGGTTTGTGTTCTTCATACAGAGGTTCGTATTCTTTGGATGGAGGTTCATATTCTTCAGACAGACGTTGATATTCTTCAGACAGAGGTTCGTGTTCTTCAGTCGGTTCGTGTTCTTCGGACAAAGATTTGTGTTCTTCAGACAGAGGTTCATATTCTTCGAACAGAGGTTTGTATTCTTCGGACGGAGGTTCGTATTCTTCGGACAAAGGTTTCTGTTCTTCAGAAAGAGGTTCGTATTCTTCTGACAAAGGTTTCTGTTCTTTGGACGGAGGTTCGTATTCTTTGGACAAAGGTTCATGTTCTTCGAACAGTGGTTTGTATTCTTCGGACGGAGGTTTGTATTCTTCGAACAAAGGTTTCTTTTCTTCGGACGGAGGTTCGTATTCTTCGAACAAAGGTTTCTTTTCTTCGGACGGAGGTTCCTATTCTTCGGACGGATGTTCGTGTTCTTGGGACAGAGGTTCGTATTCTTCGGACAGAGATTTATATTCTTCGGACAGAGGTTCGTATTCTTCAGAAGGAGGTTCGTGTTCTTCGTACGGAGTTTCGTATTCTTCGGACAAAGATTTGTGTTCTTCAGACAGAGGTTTGTATGCTTCGGACGGAGGTTCGTATTCTTCAGACTGAGGTTCGTGTTCTTCGGACAGAGGTTCGTATTCTTTGGACAAAGGTTCACGTTCTTTGGACAGAGGTTCGTATTCTTTGGACAAAGGTTCATGTTCTTCGGACAGAGGTTTGTATTCTTTGGACGGAGGTTTCTGTTCTTCGGACGGAGGTTCCTATTCTTCGGACGGAGGTTCGTGTTCTTGGGACAGAGGTTCGTATTCTTTGGACAAAGGTTCATGTTCTTTGGACAGAGGTTCGAATTCTTCGGACAGAGGTTTGTATTCTTCGGACAGAGGTTCGTATTCTTCGGAAGGAGGTTCGTGTTCTTCGGACGGAGGTTCGTATTCTTCGGACGGAGGTTCGTATTCTTCGGACAAAGATTTGTGTTCTTCAGACAGAGGTTCGTATGCTTCGGACGGAGGTTCGTATTCTTCAGACTGAGGTTCGTGTTCTTCGGACAGAGGTTCGTATTCTTTGGACAGAGGTTCACGTTCTTTGGACAGAGGTTCGTATTCTTTGGACAAAGGTTCATGTTCTTCGGACAGAGGTTTGTATTCTTTGGACGGAGGTTTCTGTTCTTCGGACGGAGGTTCCTATTCTTCGGACGGAGGTTCGTGTTCTTGGGACAGAGGTTCGTATTCTTTGGACAAAGGTTCATGTTCTTTGGACAGAGGTTCGTATTCTTCGGACAGAGGTTTGTATTCTTCGGACAGAGGTTCGTATTCTTCGGAAGGAGGTTCGTGTTCTTCGGACGGAGGTTCGTATTCTTCGGACGGAGGTTCGTATTCTTCGGACAAAGGTTTCTGTTCTTCGGACGGAGGTTCGTATTCTTCGGACGGAGGTTCGTGTTCTTCGGACAGAGGTTTGTATTCTTTGGACAAAGGTTCATGTTCTTCGGACAGAGGTTCGTATTCTTTGGACAAAGGTTCATGTTCTTCGGACGGAGGTTCGTATTCTTCGGACGGAGGTTCGTATTCTTCGGACAAAGGTTTCTGTTCTTCGGACGGAGGTTCGTTTTCTTTAGACGGAGGTTCGTGTTCTTCGGACAGAGGTTTCTGTTCTTCGGACGGAGGTTCGTATTCTTCGGACAGAGGTTTGTATTCTTCGGACAGAGGTTCGTATTCTTCGGAAGGAGGTTCGTGTTCTTCGGACGGAGGTTCGTATTCTTCGGACGGAGGTTCGTATTCTTCGGACAAAGGTTTCTGTTCTTCGGACGGAGGTTCGTATTCTTCGGACGGAGGTTCGTGTTCTTCGGACAGAGGTTTGTATTCTTTGGACAAAGGTTCATGTTCTTCGGACAGAGGTTCGTATTCTTTGGACAAAGGTTCATGTTCTTCGGACGGAGGTTCGTATTCTTCGGACGGAGGTTCGTATTCTTCGGACAAAGGTTTCTGTTCTTCGGACGGAGGTTCGTTTTCTTTAGACGGAGGTTCGTGTTCTTCGGACAGAGGTTTCTGTTCTTCGGACGGAGGTTCGTATTCTTCAGACGGAGGTTCGTGTTCTTCGGACAGAGGTTTCTGTTCTTCGGACAGAGGTTCGTATTCTTCGGACGGAGGTTTGTGTTCTTCGGACGGAGGTTCGTATTCTTCGGACGGAGGTTCGTGTTCTTCGGACAGAGGTTTGTATTCTTTGGACAAAGGTTCATGTTCTTCGGACAGAGGTTCGTATTCTTTGGACAAAGGTTCATGTTCTTCGGACGGAGGTTCGTATTCTTCGGACGGAGGTTCGTATTCTTCGGACAAAGGTTTCTGTTCTTCGGACGGAGGTTTGTATTCTTTGGACAAAGGTTCATGCTCTTCGGACGGAGGTTCGTATTCTTCGGACAAACATTTGTGTCCTTCAGACAGAGGTTCGTATTCTTCGGACGGAGGTTCGTATTCTTCGGACAAAGGTTTCTGTTCTTCGGACGGAGGTTCGTATTCTTCAGACGGAGGTTCGTGTTCTTCGGACAGAGGTTTCTGTTCTTCGGACAAAGGTTTCTGTTCTTCGGACGGAGGTTCCTGTTCTTCGGACAGAGGTTCGTATTCTTTGGACAAAGGTTCATGTTCTTCGGACAGAGGTTCATATTCTTCGGACGGAGGTTCGTATTCTTCGGACAAAGGTTCGTATTCTTTGGACAAAGGTTCATGTTCTTCGGACAGAAGTTCGTATTCTTCGGACAGAAGTTCTTTTTTTTCGGACGGAGGTTCGTATTCTTCGGACAAAGGTTTCTGTTCTTCGGACGGAGGTTCGTATTCTTCAGACGGAGGTTCGTGTTCTTCGGACAGAGGTTTCTGTTCTTCGGACAAAGGTTTCTGTTCTTCGGACAGAGGTTCGTATTCTTCGGACAGAGGTTCCTGTTCTTCGGACAGAGGTTCGTATTCTTTGGACAGAGGTTCATGTTCTTCGGACAGAGGTTCGTATTCTTCGGACGGAGGTTCGTATTCTTCGGACAAAGGTTCCTATTCTTTGGACAAAGGTTCATGTTCTTCGGACAGAAGTTCGTATTCTTCGGACAGAAGTTCTTTTTTTTCGGACGGAGGTTCGTGTTCTTCGGATAGAGGTTTGTATTCTTTGGACAAAGGTTTGTGTTCTTTGGACAAAGGTTTGTGTTCTTCGGACAAAGGTCCGTGTTCTTCGAACAGAGGTTTGTATTCTTCGGACGGAGGTTCGTGTTCTTCGGACAGAGGTTCGTATTCTTTGGACAGTCGGTTTGTGTTCTTCGGACAAAGATTTGTGTTCTTCATACAGAGGATCGTATTCTATGGATGGAGGTTCATATTCTTCAGACAGACGTTCGTATTCTTTGGACGGAGGTTCATATTCTTCAAACAGAGGTTCGTGTTCTTCAGTCGGTTCGTGTTCTTCGGACAAAGATTTGTGTTCTTCAGACAGAGGTTCATATTCTTCAGACAGACGTTCGTATTCTTTGGACGGAGGTTTCTGTTCTTCGGACGGAGGTTCCTATTCTTCGGACGGAGGTTCGTGTTCTTGGGACAGAGGTTCGTATTCTTCGGACGGAGGTTCGTGTTCTTCGAACAGAGGTTCGTATTCGGACGGATTCTTCGGACAGAATTGTGTTCTTCGGACAGAGGTTCGTATTCTTTGGACAAAGGTTCATGTTCTTCGGACGGAGGTTCCTATTCTTCGGACGGAGGTTTGTGTTCTTGGGACAGAGGTTCGTATTCTTTGGACAAAGGTTCATGTTCTTCGGACAGAGGTTCGTATTCTGCGGACAGAGGTTTATATTCTTAGGACAGAGGTTCGTATTCTTCGGAAGGAGGTTTGTGTTCTTCGGACGGAGGTTCGTATTCTTCGGACAAAGATTTGTGTTCTTCAGACAGAGGTTCGTATTCTTCTGACAAAGGTTTCTGTTCTTCGGACGGAGGTTCCTATTCTTCGGACGGAGGTTTGTGTTCTTGGGACAGAGGTTCGTATTCTTTGGACAAAGGTTCATGTTCTTCGGACAGAGGTTCGTATTCTGCGGACAGAGGTTTATATTCTTAGGACAGAGGTTCGTATTCTTCGGAAGGAGGTTTGTGTTCTTCGGACGGAGGTTCGTATTCTTCGGACAAAGATTTGTGTTCTTCAGACAGAGGTTCGTATTCTTCGGACGGAGGTTCGTATTCTTCTGACGGAGGTTCGTGTTCTTCGGACAGAGGTTCGTATTCTTCGGACGGAGGTTCGTATTCTTCGGACGGAGGTTCGTGTTCTTGGGACAGAGGTTCGTATTCTTTGGACAAAGGTTCATGTTCTGCGGACAGAGGTTCGTATTCTGCGGACAGAGGTTTATATTCTTAGGACAGAGGTTCGTATTCTTCGGAAGGAGGTTTGTGTTCTTCGGACGGAGGTTCGTATTCTTCGGACAAAGATTTGTGTTCTTCAGACAGAGGTTTGTATTCTTCGGACGGAGGTTTGTCTTCTTCGGACAGAGGTTCGTATTCTTCGGCAGAGGTTCGTGTTCTTCGGACAAAGATTTGTGTTCTTCAGAAAAGTTCGTATTCTTCGGACAGAGGTTTGTGTTCTTCATACAGAGGTTCGTATTCTTTGGATGGAGGTTCATATTCTTCAGACAGAGGTTGATATTCTTCAGACAGAGGTTCGTGTTCTTCAGTCGGTTCGTGTTCTTCGGACAAAGATTTGTGTTCTTCAGACAGAGGTTCATATTCTTCGAACAGAGGTTTGTATTCTTCGGACGGAGGTTCGTATTCTTCGGACAAAGGTTTCTGTTCTTCAGAAAGAGGTTCGTATTCTTCTGACAAAGGTTTCTGTTCTTTGGACGGAGGTTCGTATTCTTTGGACAAAGGTTCATGTTCTTCGAACAGAGGTTTGTATTCTTCGGACGGAGGTTTGTATTCTTCGAACAAAGGTTTCTTTTCTTCGGACGGAGGTTCGTATTCTTGAACAAAGGTTTCTTTTCTTCGGACGGAGGTTCTATTCTTCGACGGAGGTTCGTGTTCTTGGGACAGAGGTTCGTATTCTTCGGACAGAGATTTATATTCTTCGGACAGAGGTTCGTATTCTTCAGAAGGAGGTTCGTGTTCTTCGACGGAGGTTCGTATTCTTGGACAAAGATTTGTGTTCTTCAGACAGAGGTTTGTATGCTTCGGACGGAGGTTCGTATTCTTCAGACTGAGGTTCGTGTTCTTCGGACAGAGGTTTGTATTCTTTGGACAAAGGTTCACGTTCTTTGGACAGAGGTTCGTATTCTTTGGACAAAGGTTCATGTTCTTCGGACAGAGGTTTGTATTCTTTGGACGGAGGTTTCTGTTCTTCGGACGGAGGTTCCTATTCTTCGGACGGAGGTTCGTGTTCTTGGGACAGAGGTTCGTATTCTTTGGACAAAGGTTCATGTTCTTTGGACAGAGGTTCGAATTCTTCGGACAGAGGTTTGTATTCTTCGGACAGAGGTTCGTATTCTTCGGAAGGAGGTTCGTGTTCTTCGGACGGAGGTTCGTATTCTTCGGACGGAGGTTCGTATTCTTCGGACAAAGATTTGTGTTCTTCAGACAGAGGTTCGTATGCTTCGGACGGAGGTTCGTATTCTTCAGACTGAGGTTCGTGTTCTTCGGACAGAGGTTCGTATTCTTTGGACAGAGGTTCACGTTCTTTGGACAGAGGTTCGTATTCTTTGGACAAAGGTTCATGTTCTTCGGACAGAGGTTTGTATTCTTTGGACGGAGGTTTCTGTTCTTCGGACGGAGGTTCCTATTCTTCGGACGGAGGTTCGTGTTCTTGGGACAGAGGTTCGTATTCTTTGGACAAAGGTTCATGTTCTTTGGACAGAGGTTCGTATTCTTCGGACAGAGGTTTGTATTCTTCGGACAGAGGTTCGTATTCTTCGGAAGGAGGTTCGTGTTCTTCGGACGGAGGTTCGTATTCTTCGGACGGAGGTTCGTATTCTTCGGACAAAGGTTTCTGTTCTTCGGACGGAGGTTCGTATTCTTCGGACGGAGGTTCGTGTTCTTCGGACAGAGGTTTATATTCTTTGGACAAAGGTTCATGTTCTTCGGACAGAGGTTCGTATTCTTTGGACAAAGGTTCATGTTCTTCGGACGGAGGTTCGTATTCTTCGGACGGAGGTTCGTATTCTTCGACAAAGGTTTCTGTTCTTGGACGGAGGTTCGTTTCTTTAGACGGAGGTTCGTGTTCTTCGACAGAGGTTTCTGTTCTTCGGACGGAGGTTCGTATTCTTCAGACGGAGGTTCGTGTTCTTCGACAGAGGTTTCTGTTCTTCGACAGAGGTTCGTATTCTTCGGACGGAGGTTTGTGTTCTTCGGACGGAGGTTCGTATTCTTCGGACGGAGGTTCGTGTTCTTCGGACAGAGGTTTGTATTCTTTGGACAAAGGTTCATGTTCTTCGGACAGAGGTTCGTATTCTTTGGACAAAGGTTCATGTTCTTCGGACGGAGGTTCGTATTCTTCGGACGGAGGTTCGTATTCTTCGGACAAAGGTTTCTGTTCTTCGGACGGAGGTTTGTATTCTTTGGACAAAGGTTCATGCTCTTCGGACGGAGGTTCGTATTCTTCAGACAAACATTTGTGTCCTTCAGACAGAGGTTCGTATTCTTCGGACGGAGGTTCGTATTCTTCGGACAAAGGTTTCTGTTCTTCGGACGGAGGTTCGTATTCTTCAGACGGAGGTTCGTGTTCTTCGGACAGAGGTTTCTGTTCTTCGGACAAAGGTTTCTGTTCTTCGGACGGAGGTTCCTGTTCTTCGGACAGAGGTTCGTATTCTTTGGACAAAGGTTCATGTTCTTCGGACAGAGGTTCATATTCTTCGGACGGAGGTTCGTATTCTTCGGACAAAGGTTCGTATTCTTTGGACAAAGGTTCATGTTCTTCGGACAGAAGTTCGTATTCTTCGGACAGAAGTTCTTTTTTTTCGGACGGAGGTTCGTATTCTTCGGACAAAGGTTTCTGTTCTTCGGACGGAGGTTCGTATTCTTCAGACGGAGGTTCGTGTTCTTCGGACAGAGGTTTCTGTTCTTCGGACAAAGGTTTCTGTTCTTCGGACAGAGGTTCGTATTCTTCGGACAGAGGTTCCTGTTCTTCGGACAGAGGTTCGTATTCTTTGGACAGAGGTTCATGTTCTTCGGACAGAGGTTCGTATTCTTCGGACGGAGGTTCGTATTCTTCGGACAAAGGTTCCTATTCTTTGGACAAAGGTTCATGTTCTTCGGACAGAAGTTCGTATTCTTCGGACAGAAGTTCTTTTTTTTCGGACGGAGGTTCGTGTTCTTCGGATAGAGGTTCGTATTCTTTGGACAAAGGTTTGTGTTCTTTGGACAAAGGTTTGTGTTCTTCGGACAAAGGTCCGTGTTCTTCGAACAGAGGTTTGTATTCTTCGGACGGAGGTTCGTGTTCTTCGGACAGAGGTTCGTATTCTTTGGACAGTCGGTTTGTGTTCTTCGGACAAAGATTTGTGTTCTTCATACAGAGGATCGTATTCTATGGATGGAGGTTCATATTCTTCAGACAGACGTTCGTATTCTTTGGACGGAGGTTCATATTCTTCAAACAGAGGTTCGTGTTCTTCAGTCGGTTCGTGTTCTTCGGACAAAGATTTGTGTTCTTCAGACAGAGGTTCATATTCTTCAGACAGACGTTCGTATTCTTTGGACGGAGGTTTCTGTTCTTCGGACGGAGGTTCCTATTCTTCGGACGGAGGTTCGTGTTCTTGGGACAGAGGTTCGTATTCTTCGGACGGAGGTTCGTGTTCTTCGAACAGAGGTTCGTATTCGGACGGAGGTTCGTATTCTTCGGACAGAATTGTGTTCTTCGGACAGAGGTTCGTATTCTTTGGACAAAGGTTCATGTTCTTCGGACGGAGGTTCGTATTCTTCGGACGAACATTTGTATCCTTCAGACAGAGGTTCATATTCTTTGGACGGAGGTTCGTATTCTTCGGACAAAGGTTTCTGTTCTCCGGACGGAGGTTCGTATTCTTCAGACGGAGGTTCGTGTTCTTCGGACAGAGGTTTCTGTTCTTCGGACAGAGGTTCCTATTCTTCGGACGGAGGTTCCTGTTCTTCGGACAGAGGTTCGTATTCTTTGGACAAAGGTTCATGTTCTTCGGACAGAGGTTCGTATTCTTCGGACGGAGGTTCGTGTTCTTCGGATAGAGGTTCGTATTCTTTGGACAAAGGTTTGTGTTCTTTGGACAAAGGTTTGTGTTCTTCAGACAAAGGTCCGTGTTCTTCGAACAGAGGTTTGTATTCTTCGGACGGAGGTTCGTGTTCTTCGGACAGAGGTTCGTATTCTTTGGACAGAAGTTCTTTTTTTTCGGACGGAGGTTCGTGTTCTTCGGATAGAGGTTCGTATTCTTTGGACAAAGGTTTGTGTTCTTTGGACAAAGGTTTGTGTTCTTCGGACAAAGGTCCGTGTTCTTCGAACAGAGGTTTGTATTCTTCGGACGGAGGTTCGTGTTCTTCGGACAGAGGTTCGTATTCTTTGGACAGTCGGTTTGTGTTCTTCGGACAAAGATTTGTGTTCTTCATACAGAGGATCGTATTCTATGGATGGAGGTTCATATTCTTCAGACAGACGTTCGTATTCTTTGGACGGAGGTTCATATTCTTCAAACAGAGGTTCGTGTTCTTCAGTCGGTTCGTGTTCTTCGGACAAAGATTTGTGTTCTTCAGACAGAGGTTCATATTCTTCAGACAGACGTTCGTATTCTTTGGACGGAGGTTTCTGTTCTTCGGACGGAGGTTCCAATTCTTCGGACGGATGTTCGTGTTCTTGGGACAGAGGTTCGTATTCTTCGGACGGAGGTTCGTGTTCTTCGAACAGAGGTTCGTATTCGGACGGAGGTTCATATTCTTCGGACAGAATTGTGTTCTTCGGACAGAGGTTCGTATTCTTTGGACAAAGGTTCATGTTCTTCGGACGGAGGTTCGTATTCTTCGGACGAACATTTGTATCCTTCAGACAGAGGTTCATATTCTTTGGACGGAGGTTCGTATTCTTCGGACAAAGGTTTCTGTTCTCCGGACGGAGGTTCGTATTCTTCAGACGGAGGTTCGTGTTCTTCGGACAGAGGTTTCTGTTCTTCGGACAGAGGTTCCTATTCTTCGGACGGAGGTTCCTGTTCTTCGGACAGAGGTTCGTATTCTTTGGACAAAGGTTCATGTTCTTCGGACAGAGGTTCGTATTCTTCGGACGGAGGTTCGTGTTCTTCGGATAGAGGTTCGTATTCTTTGGACAAAGGTTTGTGTTCTTTGGACAAAGGTTTGTGTTCTTCAGACAAAGGTCCGTGTTCTTCGAACAGAGGTTTGTATTCTTCGGACGGAGGTTCGTGTTCTTCGGACAGAGGTTCGTATTCTTTGGACAGTCGGTTTGTGTTCTTCGGACAAAGATTTGTGTTCTTCATACAGAGGATCGTATTCTATGGATGGAGGTTCATATTCTTCAAACAGAGGTTCGTGTTCTTCAGTCGGTTCGTGTTCTTCGGACAAAGATTTGTGTTCTTCAGACAGAGGTTCATATTCTTCAGACAGACGTTCGTATTCTTTGGACGGAGGTTTCTGTTCTTCGGACGGAGGTTCCTATTCTTCGGACGGAGGTTCGTGTTCTTGGGACAGAGGTTCGTATTCTTCGGACGGAGGTTCGTGTTCTTCGAACAGAGGTTCGTATTCGGACGGAGGTTCGTATTCTTCGGACAGAATTGTGTTCTTCGGACAGAGGTTCGTATTCTTTGGACAAAGGTTCATGTTCTTCGGACGGAGGTTCGTATTCTTCGGACGAACATTTGTATCCTTCAGACAGAGGTTCGTATTCTTTGGACGGAGGTTCGTATTCTTCGGACAAAGGTTTCTGTTCTTCGGACGGAGGTTCGTATTCTTCAGACGGAGGTTCGTGTTCTTCGGACAGAGGTTTCTGTTCTTCGGACAGAGGTTTCTGTTCTTCGGACAGAGGTTCCTATTCTTCGGACGGAGGTTCCTGTTCTTCGGACAGAGGTTCGTATTCTTTGGACAAAGGTTCATGTTCTTCGGACAGAGGTTCGTATTCTTCGGACGGAGGTTCGTGTTCTTCGGATAGAGGTTCGTATTCTTTGGACAAAGGTTTGTGTTCTTTGGACAAAGGTTTGTGTTCTTCGGACAAAGGTCCGTGTTCTTCGAACAGAGGTTTGTATTCTTCGGACAGAGGTTTGTATTCTTCGGACAGAGGTTCGTATTCTTCGGACAGTCGGTTCGTGTTCTTCGGACAAAGATTTGTGTTCTTCATACAGAGGTTCGTATTCTATGGATGGAGGTTCATATTCTTCAGACAGACGTTCGTATTCTTTGGATGGAGGTTCATATTCTTCAAACAGAGGTTCGTGTTCTTCAGTCGGTTCGTGTTCTTCGGACAAAGATTTGTGTTCTTCAGACAGAGGTTCATATTCTTCAGACAGACGTTCGTATTCTTTGGAAGGAGGTTTCTGTTCTTCGGACGGAGGTTCCTATTCTTCGGACGGAGGTTCGTGTTCTTGGGACAGAGGTTCGTATTCTTTGGACAAAGGTTCATGTTCTTTGGACAGAGGTTCGTATTCTTCGGACAGAGGTTTGTGTTCTTCAGACAGAGGTTCGTATTCTTCGGACGGAGGTTCGTATTCTTCGGACAAAGGTTTCTGTTCTTCGGACGGAGGTTCGTATTCTTCGGACGGAGGTTCGTGTTCTTCGGACAAAGGTTTGTATTCTTTGGACAAAGGTTCATGTTCTTCGGACAGAGGTTCGTATTCTTTGAACAAAGGTTCATGTTCTTCGAACAGAGGTTTGTATTCTTCGGACGGAGGTTTGTATTCTTCGAACAAAGGTTTCTTTTCTTCGGACGGAGGTTCGTATTCTTCGAACAAATGTTTCTTTTCTTCGGACGGAGGTTCCTATTCTTCGGACGGAGGTTCGTGTTCTTGGGACAGAGGTTCGTATTCTTTGGACAAAGGTTCATGTTCTTCGGACAGAGGTTCGTATTCTTCGGACAGAGGTTTATATTCTTCGGACAGAGGTTCGTATTCTTCGGACAAACATTTGTGTCCTTCAGACAGAGGTTCGTATTCTTCGGACGGAGGTTCGTATTCTTCGGACAAAGGTTTCTGTTCTTCGGACGGAGGTTCGTATTCTTCAGACGGAGGTTCATGTTCTTCGTACAGAGGTTTCTGTTCTTCGGACAAAGGTTTCTGTTCTTCGGACAGAGGTTCGTATTCTTCGGACGGAGGTTCCTGTTCTTCGGACAGAGGTTCGTATTCTTTGGACAAAGGTTCATGTTCTTCGGACAGAGGTTCGTATTCTTCGGACGGAGGTTCGTATTCTTCGGACAAAGGTTCGTATTCTTTGGACAAAGGTTCATGTTCTTCGGACAGAAGTTCGTATTCTTCGGACAGAAGTTCGTATTCTTCGGACGGATGTTCGTGTTCTTCGGATAGAGGTTCGTATTCTTCGGACAGAGGTTTATATTCTTTGGACAGAGGTTTGTATTCTTCGGACGGAGGTTCGTGTTCTTCGGACAGAGGTTCGTATTCTTTGGACAGTCGGTTTGTGTTCTTCGGACAAAGATTTGTGTTCTTCATACAGAGGATCGTATTCTATGGATGGAGGTTCATATTCTTCAGACAGACGTTCGTATTCTTTGGACGGAGGTTCATATTCTTCAAACAGAGGTTCGTGTTCTTCAGTCGGTTCGTGTTCTTCGGACAAAGATTTGTGTTCTTCAGACAGAGGTTCATATTCTTCAGACAGACGTTCGTATTCTTTGGACGGAGGTTTCTGTTCTTCGGACGGAGGTTCCTATTCTTCGGACGGAGGTTCGTGTTCTTGGGACAGAGGTTCGTATTCTTCGGACGGAGGTTCGTGTTCTTCGAACAGAGGTTCGTATTCGGACGGAGGTTCGTATTCTTCGGACAGAATTGTGTTCTTCGGACAGAGGTTCGTATTCTTTGGACAAAGGTTCATGTTCTTCGGACGGAGGTTCGTATTCTTCGGACGAACATTTGTATCCTTCAGACAGAGGTTCGTATTCTTTGGACGGAGGTTCGTATTCTTCGGACAAAGGTTTCTGTTCTTCGGACGGAGGTTCGTATTCTTCAGACGGAGGTTCGTGTTCTTCGGACAGAGGTTTCTGTTCTTCGGACAGAGGTTCCTATTCTTCGGACGGAGGTTCCTGTTCTTCGGACAGAGGTTCGTATTCTTTGGACAAAGGTTCATGTTCTTCGGACAGAGGTTCGTATTCTTTGGACGGAGGTTCGTGTTCTTCGGATAGAGGTTCGTATTCTTTGGACAAAGGTTTGTGTTCTTTGGACAAAGGTTTGTGTTCTTCGGACAAAGGTCCGTGTTCTTCGAACAGAGGTTTGTATTCTTCGGACAGAGGTTTGTATTCTTCGGACAGAGGTTCGTATTCTTCGGACAGTCGGTTCGTGTTCTTCGGACAAAGATTTGTGTTCTTCATACAGAGGTTCGTATTCTATGGATGGAGGTTCATATTCTTCAGACAGACGTTCGTATTCTTTGGATGGAGGTTCATATTCTTCAAACAGAGGTTCGTGTTCTTCAGTCGGTTCGTGTTCTTCGGACAAAGATTTGTGTTCTTCAGACAGAGGTTCATATTCTTCAGACAGACGTTCGTATTCTTTGGACGGAGGTTTCTGTTCTTTGGACGGAGGTTCCTATTCTTCGGACGGAGGTTCGTGTTCTTGGACAGAGGTTCGTATTCTTTGGACAAAGGTTCATGTTCTTCGGACAGAGGTTCGTATTCTTCGGACAGAGGTTTATATTCTTCGGACAGAGGTTCGTATTCTTCGGACAAACATTTGTGTCCTTCAGACAGAGGTTCGTATTCTTCGGACGGAGGTTCGTATTCTTCGGACAAAGGTTTCTGTTCTTCGGACGGAGGTTCGTATTCTTCAGACGGAGGTTCGTGTTCTTCGGACAGAGGTTTCTGTTCTTCGGACAAAGGTTTCTGTTCTTCGGACAGAGGTTCGTATTCTTCGGACGGAGGTTCCTGTTCTTCGGACAGAGGTTCGTATTCTTTGGACAAAGGTTCATGTTCTTCGGACAGAGGTTCGTATTCTTCGGACGGAGGTTCGTATTCTTCGGACAAAGGTTTGTATTCTTTGGACAAAGGTTCATGTTCTTCGGACAGAAGTTCGTATTCTTCGGACAGAAGTTCGTATTCTTCGGACGGATGTTCGTGTTCTTCGGATAGAGGTTCGTATTCTTCGGACAGAGGTTTATATTCTTTGGACAGAGGTTCGTATTCTTCGGAAGGAGGTTCGTGTTCTTCGGACGGAGGTTCGTATTCTTCGGACAAAGATTTGTGTTCTTCAGACAGAGGTTCGTATTCTTCGGACGGAGGTTCGTATTCTTCGGACGGAGGTTTGTGTTCTTCGGACAGAGGTTCGTATTCTTCGGACAAACATTTGTGTCCTTCAGACAGAGGTTCGTATTCTTCGGACGGAGGTTCTTATTCTTCGGACAAAGGATTCTGTTCTTCGGACGGAGGTTCGTATTCTTCAGACGGAGGTTCGTGTTCTTCGGACAGAGGTTTCTGTTCTCCGGACGGAGGTTTCTGTTCTTCGGACGGAGGTTCGTATTCTTCGGACGGAGGTTCCTATTCTTCAGACAAAGGTTTCTGTTCTTCGGACAGAGGTTCGTATTCTTCGGACGGAGGTTCCTGTTCTTCGGACAGAGGTTCGTATTCTTTGGGCAAAGGTTCATGTTCTTCGGACAGAGGTTCGTATTCTTCGGACGGAGGTTCATATTCTTCGGACAAAGGTTCGTATTCTTTGGAAAAAGGTTCATGGTCTTCGGACAGAGGTTCGTATTCTTTGGACAAAGGTTCATGTTCTTCGGACAGAGGTTCGTATTCTTTGGACGGAGGTTCTTGTTCTTCGGATAGAGGTTCGTATTCTTTGGACAAAGGTTTGTGTTCTTTGGACAAAGGTTTGTGTTCTTCGGACAAAGGTCCGTGTTCTTCGAACAGAGGTTTGTATTCTTCGGACAGAGGTTTGTATTCTTCGGACAGAGGTTCGTATTCTTCGGACAGTCGGTTCGTGTTCTTCGGACAAAGATTTGTGTTCTTCATACAGAGGTTCGTATTCTATGGATGGAGGTTCATATTCTTCAGACAGACGTTCGTATTCTTTGGATGGAGGTTCATATTCTTCAAACAGAGGTTCGTGTTCTTCAGTCGGTTCGTGTTCTTCGGACAAAGATTTGTGTTCTTCAGACAGAGGTTCATATTCTTCAGACAGACGTTCGTATTCTTTGGACGGAGGTTTCTGTTCTTTGGACGGAGGTTCCTATTCTTCGGACGGAGGTTCGTGTTCTTGGGACAGAGGTTCGTATTCTTTGGACAAAGGTTCATGTTCTTCGGACAGAGGTTCGTATTCTTCGGACAGAGGTTTATATTCTTCGGACAGAGGTTCGTATTCTTCGGACAAACATTTGTGTCCTTCAGACAGAGGTTCGTATTCTTCGGACGGAGGTTCGTATTCTTCGGACAAAGGTTTCTGTTCTTCGGACGGAGGTTCGTATTCTTCAGACGGAGGTTCGTGTTCTTCGGACAGAGGTTTCTGTTCTTCGGACAAAGGTTTCTGTTCTTCGGACAGAGGTTCGTATTCTTCGGACGGAGGTTCCTGTTCTTCGGACAGAGGTTCGTATTCTTTGGACAAAGGTTCATGTTCTTCGGACAGAGGTTCGTATTCTTCGGACGGAGGTTCGTATTCTTCGGACAAAGGTTTGTATTCTTTGGACAAAGGTTCATGTTCTTCGGACAGAAGTTCGTATTCTTCGGACAGAAGTTCGTATTCTTCGACGGATGTTCGTGTTCTTCGGATAGAGGTTCGTATTCTTCGGACAGAGGTTTATATTCTTTGGACAGAGGTTCGTATTCTTCGGAAGGAGGTTCGTGTTCTTCGGACGGAGGTTCGTATTCTTCGGACAAAGATTTGTGTTCTTCAGACAGAGGTTCGTATTCTTCGGACGGAGGTTCGTATTCTTCGGACGGAGGTTTGTGTTCTTCGGACAGAGGTTCGTATTCTTCGGACAAACATTTGTGTCCTTCAGACAGAGGTTCGTATTCTTCGGACGGAGGTTCTTATTCTTCGGACAAAGGATTCTGTTCTTCGGACGGAGGTTCGTATTCTTCAGACGGAGGTTCGTGTTCTTCGGACAGAGGTTTCTGTTCTCCGGACGGAGGTTTCTGTTCTTCGGACGGAGGTTCGTATTCTTCGGACGGAGGTTCCTATTCTTCAGACAAAGGTTTCTGTTCTTCGGACAGAGGTTCGTATTCTTCGGACGGAGGTTCCTGTTCTTCGGACAGAGGTTCGTATTCTTTGGGCAAAGGTTCATGTTCTTCGGACAGAGGTTCGTATTCTTCGGACGGAGGTTCATATTCTTCGGACAAAGGTTCGTATTCTTTGGAAAAAGGTTCATGGTCTTCGGACAGAGGTTCGTATTCTTCGGACAGAAGTTCGTATTCTTCGGACGGAGGTTCGTGTTCATCGGATAGAGGTTCGTATTCTTTGGACAAAGGTTTGTGTTCTTCGGACAAAGGTCCGTGTTCTTCGAGCAGAGGTTTGTATTCTTCGGACGTAGGTTCGTGTTCTTCGGACAGTCGGTTCGTGTTCTTCGGACAAAGATTTGTGTTCTTCAGACAGAGGTTCGTATTCTTCGGACAAAGGTTTGTATTCTTTGGACAAAGATTCATGTTCTTTGGACAGAGGTTTGTGTTCTTTGGACAGAGGTTTTTGTTCTTCAGACAAAGGTTCGTATTCTTCGGACAAAGGTTCGTATTCTTCGGAAGGAGGTTTGTGTTCTTCGGACAGAGGTTTGTCTTCTTCGGACAAAGGTTCGTATTCTTTGGACAAAGGTTCATGTTCTTCGGACAGAGGTTTGTATTCTACGGACAAAGGTTCGTATTCTTCGGGCAGTCGGTTTGTGTTCTTCAGACAGAGGTTCGTATTCTTCAGACAGAGGTTTGTGTTCTTCGGACAGAGGTTTGTGTTCTTCGGACAGAGGTTTGTATTCTTTGGACAAAGGTTCATGTTCCTTGACAGAGGTTTGTGTTCTTCGGACAGAGGTTTGTGTTCTTCGGACGGAGGTTTGTATTCTTCGGACGTAGGTTCGTATTCTTCGGACAGAGTTTTGTGTTCTTTGGACGGAGGTTTGTGTTCTTCGGACAAAGGTTTGTGTTCTTCAGACAGAGGTTTGTATTCTTCGGACAAAGGTTCGTATTCTTCGGACAGAGGTTCGTATTCTTTGGGCAAAGGTTCATGTTCTTCGGACAGAGGTTCGTATTCTTCGGACGGAGGTTCATATTCTTCGGACAAAGGTTCGTATTCTTCGGACGGAGGTTCCTGTTCTTCGGACAGAGGTTCGTATTCTTTGGACAAAGGTTCATGTTCTTCGGACAGAGGTTCGTATTCTTCGGACGGAGGTTCGTATTCTTCGGACAGAGGTTCATATTCTTCGGACAGAAGTTCGTATTCTTCGGACGGAGGTTCGTGTTCTTTGGACAGAGGTTCGTATTCTTTGGACAAAGGTTTGTGTTCTTCGGACAAAGGTCCGTGTTCTTCGAACAGAGGTTTGTATTCTTCGGCCGGAGGTTCGTGTTCTTCGAACAGAGGTTTGTATTCTTCGGCCGGAGGTTCGTGTTCTTCGGACAGAGGTTTGTATTCTTCGGACAGAGATTTGTGTTCTTCATACAGAGGTTCGTATTCTTTGGATGGAGGTTCATATTCTTCAGACAGAGGTTCGTGTTCTTCAGTCGGTTCGTGTTCTTCAGACAAAGATTTGTGTTCTTCAGACAGAGGTTTGTATTCTTAGGACGGAGGTTCGTATTCTTTGAACAGAGGTTCGTATTCTTTGGACGGAGGTTTGTATTCTTTGGATAAAGGTTCATGTTCTTCGGACAGAGGTTCGTGTTCTTCGGACAGAGGTTTGTGTTCTTCGGACGGAGGTTCGTATTCTTCGGACAAAGGTTTGTATTCTTCGGACAAAGGTTTGTGTTCTTCAGACAGAGGTTTGTATTCTTCGGACAAAGGTTTGTATTCTTCAGACAAAGATTTGTGTTCTTCAGACAGAGGTTCGTATTCTTTGGACGGAGGTTTGTATTCTTTGGATAACGGTTCATGTTCTTTGGACAGAGGTTTGTGTTCTTTGGACAGAGGTTTGTGTTCTTCAGACAAAGGTTCGTTATTCTTCGTACAAAGGTTCATGTTCTTCGGACAGAGGTTTGTGTTCTTCGGACAGAGGTTCGTATTCTTTGGACAAAGGTTCATGTTCTTCGGACAGAGGTTCGTGTTCTTCGGACAGAGGTTTGTGTTCTTCGGACGGAGGTTCGTATTCTTCGGACAAAGGTTTGTATTCTTCGGACAAAGGTTTGTGTTCTTCAGACAGAGGTTTGTATTCTTCGGACAAAGGTTCGTATTCTTCGGACAAAGGTTCATGTTCTTTGGACAGAGGTTTGTATTCTTCGGACAAAGGTTCGTATTCTTCGGACGGAGGTTCGTATTCTTCAGACAGAGGTTTGTGTTCTTCGGACAATTGTGATTAAAAAAAACTGAAAACGGGTCAAATTTGAAAGTTTCTCATCTGATTTTCCTCTTCTGAATAAATGAAATCTCATCTGCGAGCTGCTCTAGTTTTACGGAGTCAAATGATTCGACGTTGCTTCATGATAAACCCTCTCTTTGTCAAGCCATTAGCGTTTTAAATGAAGATGCCTGTGCTTCCCGAGGTGCATGGGGGGGCAGAAGCATAAGAGGGTAAACATGTTTTTGTTCTCACTCGTTGTCACATGCTAATGAGAGCTGTTACATAAGCGGCGTACACGACTCTCCCGAGCTGCACACGCTCGTTAGAGCTCTGAGATATTCATGTGGATGTTAACTCAGGGGGGTGCATGGTGGGGGGTAAACTGGATTAAAACAGAAAGCAGTTTAACAAATGATGCCCCGAGAACATTTCCTTCCCCTCGTTAAAGCTGACGAGAAGAGAAACTGGTAGAGACGCATTTTTATATTTTTTATTGCTATTAAAATTATTATTAAAAATATTATTTATATTAGTTTTACTATTATTATTATTTTTATTATTATTATTATTATTATTATGAAGGCAAATACATTTCCTTTTTGAGGAGCTTAACATATTCAAAAACTCACCAAAATTGTAGTTTGCATCAAGTCTGAAAATGTATTTTAATGTTTTCCCCATAAAGACGGCTCGCTAGCGCCCCCTACAGGTCTGACCCCCTACAGGTCTAACCAACCCCCCTACAGGTCTAATCCCCCTACAGGTCTAACCCCACTGGTGTCCTCGGTCAAATTTGACACGTTTTAGAAAAAGTTTCTATATCAGAACTACGACAAAAGAACGTTGAAAAAGTAACAAATGTAAAAAAAAAAACTACAAAAATATTCATTTGAAAGACCATTTGAAAAAGTGACAAAAAACATTTAAAAAAATGTTAAAAAATTGACTAAAATGTAATTAAAAAATGTCAAAAATTGACAATTTTTTTTAAAAATTCAACAAAAAAATATTTTTTAAACTCTGAAAAAGTGACAAAAAAACATTAAAATATTGGAAAAAGCGACAAAAAATAGTTAAATTGACTGAAAACATAATTGAAAAAACTTTAAAAAAGTGACAATAAATGTGAATATTATTGACGAAAAACATCTAGAAAAGTGTAGAAAAAGAACAAAATGTTGAAATTTCAGTGGTTGAAATTTCAGGGGCAGTGGCTCAGTCCGTAGGGAGTTCGGTTGGGAACCGGAGGGTCACCGGTTTAAGGCCCCACACGGTGAACTGGTAGCTGGAGAGGTACCTCCTGGGCCCTGCCAAGGTGCTCTGGAGCTTTGGTCTTCATGTTGTCTCCATGTTGTCCTCATGTTGCCCTCATGTTGTCCTCATGTTGTCCTCATGTTGTCCTCATGTTGTCCTCATGTTGCCCACATGTTGTCCTCATGTTGTCCTCATGTTGCCTTCATGTTGTCCTCATGTTGCTTTAATTTTGTCCTCATGTTGTCCTCATGTTGCCCTCATGTTGTCTTCATGTTGTCTTCATGTTGTCCTCATGTTGCCCTCATGTTGTCCTCATGTTGTCCTCATGTTTCCCACATGTTGTCCTCATGTTGTCCTCATGTTGCCCTCATGTTGTCCTCATGTTGTCCTCATGTTGCCCACATGTTGTCCTCATGTTGCCTTCATGTTGTCCTCATGTTGCCTTCATGTTGTCCTCATGTTGCTTTAATTTTGTCCTCATGTTGTCCTCATGTTGCCCTCATGTTGTCTTCATGTTGTCTTTATGTTGTCCTCATGTTGTCCTCATGTTGTCCTCATGTTTCCCACATGTTGTCCTCATGTTGTCCTCATGTTGCTCTCATGTTGTCTTCATGTTGTCTTCATGTTGTCCTCATGTTGCCCTCATGTTGTCCTCATGTTGTCCTCATGTTGTCCTCATGTTGCCTTAATGTTGTCCTCATGTTGTCCTCATGTTGCCTTAATGTTGTCCTCATGTTGTCCTCATGTTGCCCTCATGTTGTCTTCATGTTGTCTTCATGTTGTCCTCATGTTGCCCTCATGTTGTCCTCATGTTGTCCTCATGTTGTCCACATGTTGTCTTCATGTTGTCTTCATGTTGTCTTCATGTTGTCCTCATGTTGTCTTCATGTTGTCCTCATGTTGTCCTCATGTTGCCCACATGTTGTCCTCATGTTGTCCTCATGTTGCCTTAATGTTGTCCTCATGTTGTCCTCATGTTGTCCTCATGTTGTCCTCATGTAGTTAAAAACATTTAAGTGTATATTGATTTTCAGTTTTGACGGGAGACGACACGAGGGTCAGGGACCAACCGTCTCTACTAGGACACTATTAAGATGGAGGTGGGGTCATTTGTTGTCATCAGGTTATAATTCATGTTAAAATCCACTATGGAAACATCATAAGGGTCAAATCCAGAATAATGTTCTGTTAGGGTTTTGTCTTGTTGTTTCATCCCTTCCTTGTGTTCTCAGTTTTTTCCCGTCCTTTGTTCCTGTCTGTCTTGTCTGTTTTGTGTGGGCATGGTTCTGCAGGCTCCTCTGGCAGCGCTCCACACCTGTGGCTCGTCAGTCATTACTCTCTGATATATACTCTGGTTCTGCCTCCACTCTTCGCCAGTTCGTCAGTTTACCAAACCCGGTATTATGTTCCGGCCTCTTGATAGTTTGCCAAGTGTTTTTGTTGCTGTTCTAACTTTCCGTTCTCGTTCCGCCGTAGTTCCATCCCTGTGTCTGCCTGTCTGCCTGTCTGCCTGCCTGTCTGTCTGCCTGCCTGTCTGTCAGCCTGTCTGCCTGCCTGCCTGCCTGCCTGTCTGCCTGCCTGCCTGCCTGCCTGTCTGCCTGCCTGCCTGCCTGCCTGTCTGCCTGCCTGCCTGTCTGCCTGCCTGCCTGCCTGCCTGTCTGCCTGCCTGCCTGCCTGCCTGTCTGCC